>JAQPZY010001697.1:1105000-1345000 GCA_029931535.1 Margaritifera margaritifera
CTCGACGCGAAGCCCCAGTGATATCATTTTCTCTGAGCGTGTTCCTAAATGAGTCTTCTTCTTTGCAGTAAAAGAGTGTTATCCACGAAATCTGCTCGCGGGAATCGCGGGAACGGCGTTTTGCTTTTGTGTTATGACCCACACGCTGATGCCAGCATGGCGGCTGAAATAGGCGAGCTTAATAAGGGCCGTTGGCTTATGCCAGACGACAGAAAGAAAGGTGCAATCGTCAAGCGTGGTGGGTTCCTCGAACCTTTTAGCGAGCTCACAAAGCAGGACATCCAGATCATAGCCTTCAGGGTTGACCAGAAATACTCCCGCATGCCCACGGTCTATCGTATGCCTTTTTTGAGGCGTATGGTCGTGCAGATGATGACGATAAAAGTGGCCGTTAAATGCCGATTCGAGAAGTTCACACTCAAAACTGTCGGAACGCCCGATTACTACCTGGCTGACAGAACCTGGCCATTTTGTATTTTAAGCTGAGCGTCCATCATGATGTATATGTACGCGTTTAACACGCCTACCCCCTGGGTTGTTTTTCTTTTTCGACTTGCAGCGTTACACCTTCGCTCGCGTTTTCGATGCGTCTTCCTGACCCGTGGAGCGCGTGGTCTTACGTATATCTCATGTAAATGACAAGGACAAATCGGTTCTGGTAGAATGCGCCAACATCGATTTCCGGCAGCTCTGCGTCCTTGATAGATTCCTTTTCCATTATTTGTAACGCCTCTTCCCACTGCTGACATCGCGCCTGCCCCTTAGCATAGACCTGGTTTGGGACGCCCTCAATCGTCACGGACACTTTGTTGATAAGGGGGTTGTAAAAATTCTCAGTATCGCGCAGCGGATTCTGTCACGTCCTCGATGAGTATGACTATCGCCTTCATACTTGTCGCTAGCAAGTTTAGATTAATGTTCCGCGTTCTGTCATTCTTGTTTAGTACCGCCCTGCGGTGGCGCAGCACTCTGGTGTACAGTATAGCCACTTTCCCAAGTAGTGCTGCCAAACCATGCGTGCAAGCTCTGAGTTGTTCACCACGTCGAACTCCAACGAGATACCGCTAATGGTTTAGCTCACCCCTCTGTTAGTGCTAGTGATGACACTGCCGTAGGCGCTGAACGTCAGATGAAAGATGAGGCGGTCTGAAAGGCCGGACTGGTAGTATGTCATTTCGTCATTTAGCAGCTCGAAGTCGAGCGGCACAAAAAAGCGGTTTCCAAAAGCGGTGGCGATAGACGCTTCGGGCTGGCTGGGTGCCTTCAGCCTTAGTGCCAGCGTCAACACGTATAGCGGTAGGTAGAGCGCGTTTTTCGTCTCTTTTTCCAACAGTCAAACATTTTTGTAAGCGCCTCATATGTCGGCGTCGTCGATGCTGGCCAGCTCTTAGCTCTCGAGCTTGACACTTATTTTCTTGATGATGGCGCCGCCCAGATTTATTACGGTTGTACGGTTGGCGTTCACACGAGCTCCTGTGTCGCAGAACAAAGCAATTGTGAATGCAAGCCTGGCGGTGCCGGGCACAATAACATTGTTGCCACCGAGGTGGGGAAATCTGACAGTAAGCATCTGGTTTTGATGTATAGTGCTTGGATTGTTTGTCACAACAATGGTGCTCTAGGCTCCATTTACATCAAGCGCGCGGCGGGTGGAGCGGAATAGGTCGAGTTTGATTTCATATTGAGACATACTCGCGGTGCTATTGGAGTTCTCGTGTCCTCTCTTCTATACGCGAGCATAGTTGCTGCTATGTTAAGCGAAACACATAGCTGAAGACGGCTTTGAGATAGAGGAGTTTGGTCCTCGTGAGTCATATCATCCCGACGAAGAAGAATCCACATTTACCACCGCATTAAATGAGACAGAAGAACTGCCGACGGAAACCCCTTCTTGGGCTAGCGAGATGCCAGCCGAGTGGAATCAAGATGTTCTATCAACGGGGAGACTAGAACGACGCCTAGCTGCGTTTGACTCCACTGGGGTTTGGAAAGCGTTAAATTAATCTAAAGTTTACGTCAAAAAAGGACGGCGCACTCGCAATGAAGTGGGGTAAACATTGGTTTCTGCTAACACACAAAAACAACCCGAGCACATATTTAGCCACATCCACGCTCTCCGCTGAAGCACAAAGAAATCTCGTCACAGTTTCATAAGAGATCCCAACCGGAACCGCCGTAGGCGTCCTGACAGATCATGAGCTACTCGCTGCAGCGGGATCAGAGAACACAGCGCTCAAGGAAGTGGCAGCACAGGAACCTAACGCCCTGCCAATGCGAGAGATCCTTGGTCTCAACGTGGCGCTTCAAATAACGTCTGGCGAGTTTATAAATAACCTCTCAAGCGTGCAGAGTTCGATAACCTCATCACCGTAAAAAAATGAAAAGCTGCCTCGGGTGGAAAACGACACAAGCCTATCTAATGAGGATAGAAAAAGGATGAGCTAGGAGCTACGAGATCGCATTAAAAACCTAGAAGACAAACGTGGTCTGCGGCTAGAAACTGCTAGTATTAACCGAGAAGCCTTTCGCACCCAGTTTACCCGAATAAGAGAGACCATCAGTAGAATCCTCCATGAGGATACAACCGTAGACCAGCGGTTGAAAACACTCTTTCGCGAATAGGGCATCACTATAGCCTCGATTTGTACCACGCCAGGGTTCATGATACGCACGACCGTACTTGCAGTAGCGGGAACCGAGGACGAAGGAGGCACACCGCTGCTCCGACGCCTAAGCCAGACCCCCGCGTCCCGGCGGCGCAAAAGAATAGATAAAAAAACACCCAGAGCGGCTGGCTGGAATGATGAAAACACTGACAGAAAAGGGCGGCGGCTCTGCCCGGAATTATCGCGTCAATAGTGTTGTTCTTGCCATTATCTGCTCGTGCTTGTCTACGACAACAGACAAGCGGGAAAGCTAGGGGTTCAGGAACGCATAAACCAGATAGATAAAAGCCCCACCGTGATGCCGCCCACGACCATTGCCGTTTATTGGCTTCATTATCTTCGGTTTTCTTCAACTCCTGTATTTTTTTGCATGATGCCGGTTTCGCAGCCGCTTCAGCGGTTCCAACAGACGCTGGCACGGGCGGGTCGAATCCCACCTCTTCATGCTTCGTCGGCTGTGGTTGTTGCAGTCGTCGTGTGAAACACGTTGCTATACCCCACCTATGTGTGGTATGTTGGCGAAGCGCCTTTGACAAATACCTCGTCGGCAATAACTTTTCCTTCGGGGTCTGTAACCCCGTCTATCACTCGGCTCACCAGACAAAATAAACGTGTGATCAATCACTAAAGCTGCGAATAGAAGGCATGGTAGTTGTGACTCTTAGCGAGCGTGCTGGCTGGCGTGTTGGTGAAGACCGTATATCCGCATCATTTCCGTCTTGCCAGTACACTACAGCGACACATTAGAGGTGTGTGTCCGCAAAGGAGGTAACCCTCCCGCCCCTCCTAAGCAATCAAGCTTTCATATCACACTGCTCATCGCTATACCCAAAACTCCAAGATCCCCAAGATTTTCGTTTTAAAAAAATCTGCGAGACTCAAACTTCCTTACATCCAGATACTGAACAGCGGCGTGCTCTATACAAAAAGTACAAGCTCACAGTAAATGTGGTGGATGGTGCTCACGCCACACTGGCGTCTGCGTTTGTTTTTTTTCTCACTGCTTTGGCTGGGGTTTTTGCGTTACCGCTGACTATACCCTTGCTTGTAACAGCGGGGGTCTCTTTCGTACTTTCGTTAGCTGGGAATTATGCCAGACGGCGACGTAGCATATAAGCTATAAAGCACGATGACATTCACATCTTAGCCGAATCAAGGTTCAACACAATCTCAGACCATATATGTTAAGCGCTTCAGGACAACGCCAGCTCCAAGGAAGAATTTAAGTTCATCTCAATGAATTCGACAAATAAGCAACCATGAAAAAAAGAAATATGGGATAAATCGCACAAGGAATACGATTCGACTGTAATCAACAAGAGAAGCAAAACGAATTGATTGCTTGCGGAAAAGCAAAAGTCCGCGAAGACATTATGAAAAGTCTCCCTGGAAGTACAGCATAAATATAAGTTGTGTGGTGCCCGTCTGAACGACGGAAGACGGTAACGCTGGAACAGCTGAAGCCGTCGGAACGACGAAAGCAGAAACGATAGATACAGTAGAACAGCTGGGACGACAACTTTCTTTCTTCACACTTCGCTCTATGCTAAAGAGCGCATGAGGCCTATGCCCAGCGTACCACCACCATATGATGCATTGTGCACACATTAACGTGCAGATCCTCGGAGCAATTTTTTTTCTTCTACTTTTTATGGAGCTTAGCATACACCATGGGGTTACCAGAGGAGCGATGGCACACATGCACTCTGATGGCACACATCTGATGGCACACATGCACTCTGATGGCACACATGCACTCTGATGGCACACATGCACTCTGTAAGCGCGGCTGCCCGCGCTGAGAAAGCCTCCGACTACAGTTGTCTCGCCAAAAACGCCATGTACTTGCTAATGTATGGCGCGACCCACAAAATGGGAATGGAGTGGCTTTTATCATTTGGCAACAAAATTGCTTCCCCTCCGCGAGCCACAGTACGCTTAATAAAATAGGAAGCAGAAGTTTAAAATTGTTTTCACTGCTAAAACGCTTATTATAGGCTGTTTTTATTGTACTGTTAACGCCGGCATTCAATTCAGCAAACAAGCATTACACGCTTGTCAGATACTTATCTGTTGAAACTCCAGTATGTACAAAACTACATTTAGGTTCATTTTAAATTGGCAGCTGTGAATGCATAGCCAAATGAAAGTATATTACACCTGTATAATAAAACCAAGCGGCTTAATGGGGGGTGGGGTGGGGGTGGAAACCGGAGCAGGAAAGCATTTTAAAGGTTCCCGGATAGTTTTTTGGTGACCCCAGGCCCTTGGGGAGGGGGGGATTGGGCCAAACCCTTATTAGGGGGTGGGTAAAAATCTAAAAGTGGCCATTTACATCTACATTAAATAAAAAACCAAACTATCAACTTGTCAAGAGAGTAAGATCTGATTTAGACAAAATGAGAGAGCAATATAAAATTAGAAGAGAAAAATAAACAGATGTAAGAGGACTTGTTTTGATATCCAGTGCAGACCCATAAGAGAAAATCTTCTGTTTTTCCGAACTGAAGATGAAGGAAAACAGAATTGTGTTTCCAAAGTGCTGCAACTCTATGAGGAGAAACTCGGAATGATTCTGATATTGCCACGAACGTTCAGATTGATCTTGCACATACAATTGGATCAAATGACAAAGACACTCTTAAACCACGACCAATCATTGCAAAATGTACCTTTTAAACAGAAGGAAGAAGTCAGTAAAAACAAAATTCAATTTTGAGCATCACTTACCAGTTTCCCAGAGACATTGCGGATAGACGCAAGGTTCGACTCCCAAAATACAAGGAAGCGAGGGAGAAAAAAAAACCAACAGAAAAGCAGCCTTAGTGACTGACAGGCTTACAAAGATGGAAATATCTGGAAAGGAAAGGACCCACAACAAGCCAAACATTGTCCCTAAAAATCTTATTTTGGAGTATTGAGGGACTTTCTAGACATTTAAAACGATGATGAATGTGTAACGTTTGTTGGAGGTTATTATATTGTATTAGCTATGGAAATATGACAGAAAAGAAACGATGAATTGTTTTTATAGAACAATTTTAGTATATTTTGGTCCTCTAAAAAAAGTTCCCAAATCAAAAAGAAAAATAAACGACGCCATGGTGGATTAGTTTATTTTATAAAAGTAAGTTACTTCATGGAATTGAACTGGCTAGAAAACATGATTTTGGTATTCTGTGGGTACAAATATCAAGATCATTGTTCAGAAATGACCACGGTATCTTTTTGATTTGATGTATATTATTTCAGAAGATTCCAGCTACTATAAAAACACTGACTTCGACTTTTTTTTGACATTTTGGAAAGTGATATTAAATAATGCAAGGATAAAAGGGATGAACATCTGTTTGTTGACTTTAACTCCGAAATATAAAAATGTGTAGAGGAAGATATTTCTAACGATACTGGTGAACATGTATGTAGTGGCCTGCTGTAAGAAGAGTTGGATATGTATCACATCAGACACAGAGTATCTTTGGATACATTTGTTAACAGACATGGTAAAAAGTTGCTTCATTTGCTGAAAGTTACTAACATCAGAGTTGTAAACGGGCGAATAGCAAAAGATAAAGATATTGGTCGTTGTATATACTTTTCGAATACAGGCATTAGTGTAATTAATCATGTGATTACATCAGCCTTTCAGTTCGGTCAAATAATCGAATATGTACCTATCAGTTGTATATTGAAAAGAAATAAAGTTTGGTGGCAACACATTTGAAAATAAAATGCGATGGGATAACAGTAAGATTTCTGATATTAAAGGAAAATATTGAGAATGCAGTTGCTGAATTGGATCACATTTTTAATTTGCTTTAGATGATATAATGAATATATATATATATATATATATATATATATATATATATATATATATATATATATATATATATATATATATATATACAGCAGTCAAGCAAGTGTTCCCTTGAGATTTGTAGGTAAAGACTTCGAAAAATTCAAAAATATATATTAAATATGGGATAACGTCAGCATGGTTTAATAAGGATTGTAAAAAAAATGTAAATAAAATTTTCAACAAGCTAAAAGGAAATACAGTGTATTAACTTTCTCCAGTAAATTTGCAAAATTTGATTCGGTCAGAAATTCGTATCTTATGTTAGACAAAAACGACAGTCTTCATATAATATAAGAAAAAGAATTGAAATGAAATATTTAGCTGGGGAAAATCCTTCTCAATATTGGACAGAAATACGTAAATATTATACCAAAAATGGAAATAAAATGAATTATTCGATGTTACAAGCTGCTGATTTATATATTTTGTCAAATCTGTATAACATAATGATAATCCTTTTAAAATTATGCAGTTGAGAATGAACTACATGATATATTCTTAAATCTCAGCATTGATCAAAATTGTGAATTTGACGATTTGAACAAAGATTGTACTGAAGTGGAAGTTCAAAACGCTTTTTCTAAATTGAAATCAATAAAAGTTCAGAGCTTGATGGATTGAGTAACGAAATATTTATTAGTTGTACAGAATGTTTGTGATATGACTATTAATCACCTGTATACAAATCACCTATACCCTGATGACTGGGTTAAAGGCATAATAGTTTGTATTCCCAAGAAGGGCGATCCTAATAACATTGAAAATGATTGTATTATTACTATAATTAGCGTTTTTGCTCAACTATTTTCTATCGTTTTCAAAAGGCTAAAAATTGGGTTGAGAATTATGGTGTTATGAATAAGTTTCAGTTTGGTTTTCAGTCCAGCAAAAGTATAATCGATTGTATATTTGTTTTTTGTTCTGTTATTGATAAGATGTTGAGATCAAAGCAGCTTTCGTCGACTTTTGGAGACCATTTGACATGGTATATCGTAATAGTGTTTTGGTGTAAATTACTTAACATAGTGTAAATATGAAATTTGTTCAGATGCTTCGAACAATCCATGAGAAAGTCAATTGTTGTGTTAGACATTTTAATTCATATTCTGATTTCTTTGACAGCAATATTGATGTAAAGCAGGGTGAACAACTATCACCCTTGCTTTTCATTTTATTTATCAATGAAATTGCTATATTTTTTAATGCATCGCATTACTATTTTTCTTTCATTGATTGCCTATGATACTATTGATTTCATAGCCACCGGAAGGTTTACAATGCTAGTTTAAGAATTATTGTGAAAAGTGGGGCATTGAGGTAAATACTAATCAAACAAAAGTGATGATTTTTAGATGTTGGCATCAATCTCTAAAATAGGTCATTTGTTATGGCGATGAACCTTTATCATTGGTAAATGAGTTTACACACTTAGGTGTTACTCTGTGTTAAAACGGAAAATTTAATGTCGCCCCCTTCACCCGAAAAAAAAGAAGCAAACCATACCACAAAAGCAATTCATACACTCTACAAGTTATTTCATGATATGAGTATGAAAACTGGGCAAAATTTACATCTATTTGATCAGATGGTTTTGCCAGTAGTTACATATGCCTGTGAGATATGGGGTTTTGCCAGTAGTTACATATGCCTGTGAGATATGGAGTTTTGCCAGTAGTTACATATGCCTGTGAGATATGGGGTTTTGCCAGTAGTCAGGAGTGTACTGGGTAAGCAACTCGGCCCTGGACTTATCTGCCGGGACAGGCCCGGGGTTTCGCTCACTCCAGTAAAACACAGGTAAAAACGGATTTTTTTGCGGCGGCCCACCGGGATTTGTTTCGGTATGCCCAATTGCCAGTAAACCACTGGCAGTAGTTACATATGCCTGTGAGATATGGGGTTTTGCTAGTAGTTACATATGCCTATGAGATATGGGGGTTTTAAAGTGCAAAGGATATCGAAAATGTCCACATACAATTTGTTTAAAATGTTTTAGGTGTAATATCAGAGACTTCAAATGTAGCCATATATGATGATCTTGGACGTTTTCCTTTAAATGTGATAAGACATCAAAGAATTTTAAAATAATGATATACAATTATACATTAACCAAATAGTATTATTAATTTTGTTTTTGTTGAAAGTTTGACAAAGTTGCAAGATGGTATTTGGCTACCGAATCTCAGAAGGCTAGTTTTTGATCTTGGTTCTCTGGAAGTTTGGGAGAGACAGACTAATGACGGTATAAATTTGCCATTGGAAGCTTTGACTAGAAGAGTAGAAGACAATTACATTCAAACTTGATTTTCTGACTTAGCAATTTCATCAAAACTTGATGCGTATAGAGTATTCAAAGCTGATTTCATGTTTCAAAAATAATTAACTTGTATTCCGTTGGTGAAATACATACGGACCCTGACCAGATTTAGGTGTGTATCTCATCAACTGGAAATTGAGCTGGGAAGATTTGAAAACATATATAGAAATCAAAGAATTTGCAAGCTTTGTAATCTAAATCAAATCGAAAATGAATATCACTTTCCACTTGTATGTCCTGCTCTGTGTCAATATGGATATTCATTAACGCGATATTACCATAATAATCTCACATTAGAAAAAACAAATGTATTGTCAAATGCACAGACTGGATTCATTAATGCATTGACAATATTTGTATACATTGGTATGGAAACAAGAAAAGAGATACTTCATATATCCCAGATACATATTGATATTGATAGGTCTTTGCAATTTTTTATTTTTGTTGCTTGCTCTTCTCGTGTTCACCTAATTTAAATATATCATGTCATGGCGACCAGCCAACTTTGTGCTTTGTGCCAATAAGGGACTTGAACATGGTCATCCTCATCTGGACTTGAACTTGGTTATCCTCATCTGGACTTGAACTTGGTCATCGTCATCTGGACTTGAACATGGTCATCCTCATCTGGACTTGAACATGGTCATCCTCATCTGGACTTGAACATGGTCATCCTCATCTGGACTTGAACTTGGTCATCCTCATCTGGACTTGAACATGGTCATCCTCATCTGGACTTGAACATGGTCATCCTCATCTGGACTTGAACATGGTCATCCTCATCTGGACTTGAACATGGTCATCCTCATCTGGACTTGAACATGGTCATCCTCATCTGGACTTGAACTTGGTCATCCTCATCTGGACTTGAACTTGGTCATCCTCATCTGGATTTGAAATTGGTGATTCCAAGTTGGGATTGGACGGCACTATATAGGCAGGTTTATATTTGATTTCAAAGTTGAATTCCTGTAGAACGGCTCAACATAGTTCATAAATCGTTCTATTCAAGCTTTTTTAGAATAAAGGTTTTTGACCGTAATGATTGTACTCTACTACAAAATGGCGTCCTTTCGGGTGTGCATCAGTCTAAAATGTTTGCTACCATTCTAAGAAGCTCCAATTTTATCGGTACATGTCACTTTTGGCACTTTGAGAGTGCTTTGGATCAAACCTTGTTGCCTTTTTGTCACTCTAAGTCCTATCTGTATTTGGCTCCAATTTACACAACATATATCCGATACCTTTACTAGATGTATCCACAGCTAGACGAAATGGTAAGTCAAATCTTGGAAAACATAAAATTTCGTAATTGGCTAGTAATATTTTCAAGGTCTCAAACGAATTTTTGTGTTCATCTGTCCACTTGCACTTTACACCTTTCTTCAATAAAGTATGTAAGCAATTAGTCACAGCACTGTAATGTTGCACAAGCATCATAAAGGTCAGAAAACTGTTGCTCAAACGTTTCGGGGCATACAATGACGTCACTGAGGTAACATAATATGAATTCAAAATGTAGGTCCCGCAATACATTGTCCATCAACAGCTGAGATTAGTCTGGAGATCTTGTTAACTCCAGCGGTAGCCTTCAAAATTGTATTGTTCATAAAAAAAAGCATTAAAAGCTGTATACTTTGTAGACTCTGGAGAGACAGGCATTTTGAAAAACTCAGAACTTTAGTCGATTGATGAAATTTAATTTGGAATTAATTCATTAAATGAGTCTGTTAGTTCTTGCACATCAGGAATGGCATATCGGAAAATTCCTCCGTTTGGACATTAAAAAATATCGAAGTCGCAACAAAATCTATACATGGATAAACCAGCTTCTTTGGATCCGGGCTCTACGTCTAGTCTAGACTTTTGTCTTTTGGAAGATAGAGCAATGGGACTTGTAATGGAAATGTCTTCCTTTTCATTAATGGCTGTAATTATACCTTGTTATACAAGTTCACTGAGCTGATAACGTAGAACTTCTTTTTCTATCTGGGGGCAACCTGTAGGTTATTGATGTCTGAAATGGGATTAGGGATCAGGTGTATTTCTACCAAGGAAGTCAGTACAGGTTCTGGATTGTCGTCGATCACAACAATTGTTTATTTTCAAATAAAATCTCTTCTTACTATTCTAATTAAGATCATTGCCAAAGGGTTAGGACTAATGAATGAAGATCAAGTTTGCCAAATATGTGTGCTTATGTGAATTCAGTTGCGATGCAAGGGGGGGGGGGGCGCAATTGCCCCCGGGCGAGGTAGGGGCGCCATTAAAGAACATTGCCCCCGGGCGCTTCAAACCCTCGCGCCGCCACTGTCTGAATTTCTATCACTACAAGGAGACTGTTTATCTGTCTGAGTGAATTTAATTACAAAAGCGTGGACTCAACTAAAATAAATTATATCACTTTTATTCGCAGGTAAATGTTACATCAGTGTGGGCACAACTAAGCATTCTATTACGTTCATCCACAAGTGAATGTTTCGTCAATTACATCACGGGGTCCATGTCGAAGAATATGTTGAAAGTGTCCAATTTTAAATTAAAATGAATTTCGGAATCATCTGAATTTGGGTCACTGATTTAACCGTCTGCCATAAATAACGTAGAATCTCCACCATGGAATACATATCCCAAATTGACATGTTTCTACTGTTTATTAAATCACGGACTTGCATATTTTGTTACAATCCTGTTACAATTTTGGTGGCAAGATGGAACTGTCAAACATATATATTTGCTCGCACTGTCTTAAATAGCTTTTCCACACATTCTATTCGTTCAATCTCGGTTCACACGTTACCCAAAAATCACTGATAGAAAATGAATATTGAGTAGTCAGGAAAGGGAAATAAAAAAAAAACAAAAAAAAAACAACACATCGTTTAGCTATCGGTACTCTCGTCTCAGAGGTTACATGACAGCGTGAGAAATAATTTGGGAATAGCAAACATATATTCTAGGCACCTTCCACATATATGTGGTAATACATACTGTTGCGATGTATACAACGAATATTATAAAAACATCATTTCCACATATCATCCAGAGCATAGACTTTCACCAAGTCCCCTTTTCAATACATTTTCTCCCCGTTCAATTTTCTATCACATTCAACATGTGCCACTACTATATCTAAAATTCCTCTTAAATGACTGCTGAAAAGTGGACTTGTTCGTAGTTTTGCTGGCTACTGACCAGATAGCATTCATCAATTTTTAGCTCTGCTTTGGTGGGGGTAATTTAATCTGGGCTGCAGACTTAGGTAGCCAGCGTCTTTATTTAATCTATTTTTAGGGATCCATTTATTCAGCCCCAGATGTTTATTTAGAACAAAGCATCACAGAGTACATGCAGGCATATAGACAAATTTCAAATAATAATCAATAAGATCCAACGTAGCAGGAAAGGATGTATTATTCTGTTCACCACATGATAGTGGACAAATCGTTAATATTTAAAGTGGTCCCATATGTATTTCAGTAGTTGTCACATGACAGTGGACAAATCATTAATAATTAAAGTGGTCCCATATGTATTTCAGTAGTTGTCACATGACAGTGGACAAATCATTAATATTTAAAGTGGTCCCATATGTATTTCAGTATTTGTCACATGACAGTGGACAAATCATTAATATTTAAAGTGGTCCCATATGTATTTCAGTATTTGTCACATGACTGAAGAGAAATCGTTAATATTTAAAGTGCTCCCATATGTATTTCAGTAATTGTCACCTACCTGTTCACACTGTATATCCAGTGTAATATCTTCTTTAACTTTCCTAATGAAATTGCAAGTACCGTCTATACTCGCTTATAATTTCAGTCCAACTGCAAACTGCACAGACCCAGTTTTGCTGTCGTATGCATATATGGGTCTATGAAGTTTGTTAGGAGTAATCAGTAGAACAAAAAACAAAGCTCCTGATCTGCGGGCGCATTAAGGGACGACAAATCAGGGTCTACGTTGTTTGCAGCTGGACTCGTCTTATAAGCGAGTATAGAAGATACAGCATCTGCAAAGTTAAGGGATAAATTAAGCCATTTGTTAGACTTCCAGATTATTTACAGCTTGATGACAAGAAGTTGGAAAATGCAAGAGAAGGCTGCAAAAAAAAAATCTATTAAAAATCTAACAGTTATCGTTAATTGAATGCCTAAGAATAACAGTTATCGTTAATTGAATGCCTAAGAACTGTGCAGTATCCTGTGTCATCAAACTTTTTCAGCCATAGATTTTGTTCATAGATTCAAACAGGTAAACATCTAATAGATGTTATTTTATCGTCCCAGTCATAACATAATGGTGCCAAAGTCGGGGTCATGTGTGCACCATGTAAATACAGTATGGTGCACACACACACACAAACACACGCGCACACACACACACACACACACACACATATATATATATATATATATATATATATATATATATATATATATATATATATATATATCCGACTAGCCTCTAAGTAAATATTTGCTTTTAAACATACATACATACATACTTTTAGGGAGTCGAAGTAGCTTACTTGATGGAACGTCAGACTCGTAATCCAAGGGTCGCGGGTTCGATACCCGTTCAGGACAGCCCACGCCAGCTGCCTCGGTGTGTCCTCGGGAACGACACTTAGCTCCGATGTCCTCGTCATGATATAGCCCATACTGTATTGCATGTGCCATTAAAACTAACCCCCAAAAAATTACCACATTACTGCTATCGCTGGAATAAACTTTTGTAAGGTTGCTATCTTTTGTCAGAAATGTTCCATTTACACTTGACATATGCTGAGTATTTTTCTGAGAGAAAGGATCAATTCTTGACTATGGTGAGACATTTTATTAGTCAATCTACATCTGCTGATGTATATTGTTTCAACTTGAACAGTAATAAATCCATTGCATTACCTTCTTGCTTTTGATCAATTATGCTTAGTAAGAACTGTTTTTAGAGAGAGAACAATTATACAGACTATTGCATTTACTATCGATCCATTCAATAAAGCTATGTATAATTAGTTTTATTTTTAAACAATCTCTGAACACAGGTGATAACGTCTTCACAGCATTATTATAAAAAAATAAAATTAAAAAAACCCAGATAGTCCCAGGAATTATTCCAGTCTTATTTAATAAATTGTTTCTTGGCAGAATGTTATATAAAATCCAGGTCTGAATTTTGAACAGTTGAACATTGTGTGTGGTTGGCAGAAATATATCCTGCAATCATTCTCATCTAAATCAGTAAATTCTGAATTCCATTTTCTCTTTGAAGATGGTTCATCATTATTCCAGATTAGCCTCAGTCTATAAACATTTTTGTCCTTTTTCTATTTCGTATATAATGAGTGAAATAGATGTGAGTAACCAAGGATATATATATATATATATATATATATATATATATATATATATATATTGGAGTCAATAAGTATACTGACTATATCTTTTTTATAAAGTAATTATACCTAAAGTACTTTTATCAAATCAATGCTTAAAGCATATGCTGGAGTTTCCAGTTTTTATATTGGGGTTCACACATATTATATTGTGGATCAATCATATTTGTAACTGTTGAAAATCCTCATTATATGTTATTGTAAATTTATTTAAAGGTTTCGAGTATCATGAAAGGTCATCCCTCCAAAGATTATTTAGCTGTGTCTTTGTCTTAGCTACAAAATCTTTTCCATAATAAATGATTATTTGAGTTCGGGACACATGCCTCTACAGGACTTTACCATTACGACTCGGATGATACTATTCTTCATATCCATGTTATCTTCATCAACTCTTTAAACATATACCATTGTTAAGCCATCTTCTTATTAGTTTTTGACAATAATATTTCTTTTAGTTTTACTTTTTGTTCCATTCCAGACAAAATAGAATGTAATTTTTTAACATATTACTGGGACGGCTTGGTAACATCAGAAGTAAATGATATTTTTGCTAGCGCCAAACTTTTGATGGCTGTTATCTTACCAAAACGTTTTATTATTCTTTATCTGCAGTGAAGAAGTAAACTTTTAATATCTCATATTTTGCTTTCATAATTTAGCTTCACCATGTTTTCCAAATTCTTTGGAAAATGTAATGCCCGTATAAGTGAACTGTGATCATTTCCTATCCAAATGATATTCTGTGCATTATCTAATAATACCACTTATTTAACCCCCAATCCACGCTGGGTTTTTTTTTCTTCAATATTAAACCTGAGACTTTTGAGAATTTATATAGATCAAACGCTGCTTTATGAGAATTTTTAGAACCATCCAGAAACATCTAGAACAATCCTGAGTGAGTTAAGTACTATCTGTAACATCCAGTAGATTTAATAAAAATTAAATATTACATTTAGAAAAGGAAAACATAGTACACAAGTTCTAGATGAAATCTGCGTGTATTTGGTTGTTTGTTTATTCTTATCTTTTTCTTATTTATTTATTTATTTATTTATTTGTCTCTCAGTTACATGCTTTACATTCAATTTTTGCTCAGAATTTTGTTTCTGATATAATATCAAGATGTATTACTTCTAATTCTTTTCAGTAGACATGATCATTATCATGGTATGACTTTTTTATTTTTTAAATGACATTTCCACATAAAAAGCAGGAACTTCCATTTGATAATACATAGCATTTGACATACAAACATGTTAATAAACAACTGGTATAATTACCCCCACGCATTACCGGTGAATATTGTGATATTCTCTGTCTGTTCGTCCGCCTGTCCGTAACCATATCTCCTCCGAAACCTCTGAGTGGTAATTCGCCAAACTCATAGGTTGTCCATAGTGTAACTCTCTGCCAGAAGGGTATTTTTTTTAGCTCTGCCCTTGGGTCCCCAGGAAGTGGTCTGTGGTCAAATATACAAATAATTGTAGTTACAGTGACATTAATTTAGTATTTTTTTTTTTACAAAACTTTAAAAATAATGTCATAGCACGAGGACACATCATATATGAATTAGATTTTGGATTACGGTCCCTAGGTCAAAGTCGGGAGAGAGGGTGAATATGTCTTAAAAGGGTGTGGATTAGCCAAGTAGCTTTCGTTTTCAATTTTTGCTGATAGTAAGCATAAAGATGAAAATCTAAACATTAAGTGATTGAATCAGTGAAATCAACAATTAAATTTTCATTTAGGTTATAGAAAATATAGAAATACTGAAATATATAATCATAATAAATAGAAAAATGAAAGTAAGCAAGTTTCCGTAGAAAGGTGCGGAATTATTTTGTCAAGAAACCTAGTGATATGGAAGTCCCAGAATAATGTACAATTTCACTGGAGATTTGTTGATTTCCGCAGATTTTCTCGGAAAATATTTCCGCATTTATGGAAATTTCTGATGCGGGAGGATTGTCGTTTTGTGGTTTCACGACCATATAATTGTTTCAATCTTCAAATTGCCTCATCATAATCTCTTATTATGATGCTGTATTGCTGCATCAGCTCTACCTGGATTTTGTGTACATTTTCTGTGCACGATATCTGTTTAAAATGTGGATAAATGTAAACATTACAAACTTTTCAGTAAGAATAAAGTTGTCAGTCTTCCTCGAGCCATGAAACGTTTCCGTCTGTATTCACTAGTTGTCACCTCATTTTTATATAATACTAATACTATTTGTTGTGTGTTTTGTGCATAGTCAATTTGTTTATCAGTAGCCATTGATAAAATCAAAATAAATCGTAACAGAGATATCAGTTGAATATTCAACATTCCAAAAAGTATTACACAACAATCAAAACAGAGAAAAAGGGGTATGAATGCAAGTGTGACCAGAGATATCATAAGCTATGGGGATCCATGTACAACATTTTTGTTTTCATGATACCTTTCAATTAAGGAGTGGGAGAGTTTACAACAGCACCCTATCTCTAATTGCTTTCAAATGTCATTGTTACTGACACCAGCTGGATAAAAACCAAGAAATAAGTGATTCCCACGAAAATAAATAATTCACATTAAATCTATATAACCAATGCTAACTGAACAACTAAATACGTAATTGTGTACAGAAGCGACCAACTAACAGTGCTAAAACAGCAGGATTACTATTATTTGTGTGCCACTGCTTGCAGTTTCACTGGTCTGGATATTAATTAGAATCTCGCTCAGTAAAACGCAGTAGGAATTGAATAAATGTCATAGTACCATACTAGTTATTTGAAGAAGCCAGTCCCAGACTTCGCCAACTAAGTAGTGCCAATACTTTTCGTAAGCAGATAATTAGAATTTGTGGTTTTTATCCTGTATGTGGTTGACTGGAAAAAATAAAACTGCCAATAAATTGAAAACCATCAAAGACAGTGCAGTAGTGCTTCAATCTTTTCAGGCATATGAATATGGGGTTGTAAGTTTTGGAGACTTTACAAAACGAATAGCATTGAATGCACACATGTGTGGTTGTTAACGGATAACTTTCATATAGTATTCCAAGAGATGACTTCTTTCCTCGAAATGAGGAGATGTCTGAATTCTGAGGCAAAAAATTGCAGGTGTATTATCAGATATCTGAATTCTGAGGCTAAAATTACAGGTATATGATTAGATATCTTAAATCCGAGGTTACAATTACAGGTATATGATTAGATATCTTAATTCTGAGGCTAAAATCACAGGTATCGCATCAGATATCTCTGAATTCAGATGCTGCAATTAGAGGTATATGATCAGATATCTGAATTCTGAGGCAAAAAATACAGATATTGCATCAGATATCTTAAATCTGAGCTAAAATTACAAGTATATGATCAGATATCTGAATTTTGATACTAAAATAACAAGTATATGATCAGATATCTGAATTCTGAGGCTAACATTACAGGTATATGATCAGATATCTGAATTTTGAGACTAAAATAACAAGTATATGATCAGATATCTGAATTTTGAGACTAAAATAACAAGTATATGATCAGATATCTGAATTCTGAGGCTAACATTACAGGTATATGATCAGATATCTGAATTCTGAGGCTAAAATAACAAGTATATGATAAGATATCTGAATTCTGAGGCTAACATTACAGGTATATGATCAGATATCTGAATTCTGAGGCTAACATTACAGGTATCGCATCAGGTATTTTAATTCTGAGGCTAAAATTACAAATATATGATCAGATATCTGAATTCTGAGGATAAAATTACAGATATCGCATCAGATATCTGAATTCTGAGGATAAAATGACAGGTATATGATAATTCAGAGGCTAAAATTACAGGTATATGATCAGATATCTAAATTCTGAGGCTAAAATTACAGGTATCGCATCAGATGTCTGAATTCTGAAGATAAAATTACAGGTATCGCATCAGATATCTGAATTCTGAGGATAAAATTACAGATAGCGCATCAGATATCTGAATTCTGAGGATAAAATTACAGATAACGCATCAGATATCTGAATTCTGAGGATAAAATTACAGATATCGCATCAGATATCTGAATTCTGAGGATAAAATGACAGGTATATGATAATTCAGAGGCTAAAATTACAGGTATATGATCAGATATCTGAATTCTGAGGCTAAAATTACAGGTATCGCATCAGATATTTGAATTCTGAAGATAAAATTACAGGTATCGCATCAGATATCTGAATTCTGAGGCTAAAATTACAGGTATATGATCAGATATCTGAATTCTGAGGCTAAAATAACAAGTATATGATCAGATATCTGAATTTTGAGACTAAAATAACAAGTATATGATCAGATATCTGAATTCTGAGGCTAACATTACAGGTATCGCATCAGATATTTTAATTCTGAGGCTAAAATTACAAATATATGATCAGATATCTTAATTCTGAAGCTAAAATTACAGGTATATGATCAGATATCTGAATTCTGAGGATAAAATCACAGATATCGCATCAGATATCTGAATTCTGAGGATAAAATGACAGGTATATGATAATTCAGAGGCTAAAATTACAGGTATATGATCAGATATCTGAATTCTGAGGCTAAAATTACAGGTATCGCATCAGATATCTGAATTCTGAGGATAAAATTACAGATAACGCATCAGATATCTGAATTCTGAGGATAAAATTACAGATAACGCATCAGATATCTGAATTCTGAGGATAAAATTACAGATATCGCATCAGATATCTGAATTCTGAGGATAAAATGACAGGTATATGATAATTCAGAGGCTAAAATTACAGGTATATGATCAGATATCTGAATTCTGAGGCTAAAATTACAGGTATCGCATCAGATATTTGAATTCTGAAGATAAAATTACAGGTATCGCATCAGATATCTGAATTCTGAGGCTAAAATTACAGGTATATGATCAGAAATCTGAATTCTGAGGCTAAAATAACAAGTATATGATCAGATATCTGAATTCTGAGGCTAAATTTACTGGTATATAATCAGATATCTGAATTCTGGCGCTAAATTTACTGGTATATGATCAGATATCTGAATTCTCAGGCTAAAATTACAAATATATGATCAGATATCTGAATTCTGAGGCTAAAATTACAAATATATGATCGGATATCTGAATTATGAGGCTAAAATTACAAATAGATGATCAGATATATGAATTATGAGGCTAAATTTACTGGTATATGATCAGCTACCTGAATTCTGAGGCTAAATTTACTGGTATATGATCGGATATCTGAATTTTCAGGCTAAAATTACAAGTATCGCTTTAAAAAAAGTTTTCCAAAGAAGTATTTATGTATCTTTTTGTTTTATTCATGTACTTGACATGTCCTTGACCAATTCATTTTATCACATATCTCTATCCTTTTTTTACTTGGCACGGCAGTACATCCTAATTAATCATTCTCAGTAACACAACTTTTTATAAGCTTGTAGGATGAACGTAATGCACACCAGAATACGTCAGACGTATTCATGACAACAACGAAGGATCCTTTTTCTGCTGGCTTGACAACAGTATCTTCCTTCTCGTGCAGTTTTTAAGGCTACTGTCTGTCATGTTTGGTATGGCTCTGTTCGTGCGAATTATTGTAATTTTCCACCGTGGACGAGAATGTCTCTTAAACTGGAACTTTACTAGGGGGTGGGGAACATAATCGCTTTTTGGCTGAATCTTTGAGGCTCATCGTTAGTGACATTGGATTCTCAAGCAAGCATCGTCACTAAACTTTTCCTTGAGTCTCATTCTCCGTGCAAAACAGGCGAAGTCTTCTTTCAATTCCAGTACATTGTACGTTTTGGGCTATGGACATGAGCTGAGGTACTTGGAGAGAAGACTTATGTCAGGGTCAGACAACCTAACCAGTAACAGGTTTATGACAGTATTGACATTTCGGGATGCCGACAGTTTTTTTCCTGTGAAACTTTCTATTATTTTCTTTTCATTCCTTTCTTCTGTGAAAAAAACACATATATGTGTGTATATATATCTAATGTGTGTGTGTATATATATATATATATATATATATATATATATATATATATATATATATATATATATAATGTGTGTGTGTGTGATCATACTGTACAAAACAATGTTTTGACGTAACACGAGATCTCTTTGGCACAATGTCATCTTCTCAGCCTTTCGCCAGATTTGTCCCAAGATAGACAAAAATTAACGCTTTTTTCACCTTTCTGTATTTTCGATGTTTTACAGAACAATACTATGAACAACGCATATAGCGGACACATAAGATGCTACTCTTTACTACACTCATATATATATATATATATATATATATATATATATATATATATATATATATATATATATATACAGAAGAAGAAAAAAAATCAAAACATTCCACGACACAGGTCAGCTTATACTAATATACGTAAATGCACTCATGCCAAATATTACAAGTGAAACTACTAGTGATTTGTAATTGGTCAAATACTGTTAGTTATTTTCCCATGAAACTTGAAATTGTACCATCAGATTTCATCATTTCTGCGATGATAGGATAAACATGTTTTTAGATACGGAAACTTAACGTCATGAGATTGTCTGAAAAAAATATTTTTTTTAAAATTAACAAACTTAAAGATGTTGTCTGAGATATTTCATGACAGGTCTGAGGTCTCCTGGCCAGCAGAACATAAAATGCAGAGCGTGGAAATAAGATTGTCTCGTTCATACAGACTCTCATGTGGCTACAAGATATCTCCGCCAAATTAGAGTCTTGTAAAATGCTTCATGAGTCCTTGCTGTCAATAGACGGCGCTTTGATAGAAAACTACGTCGAAACGACATCACAAAAACATCCAACCCTGTCTCCAACTTTTTTCTATACATAATTTCTGCAATCATTCCCAAAAATATTGAAAAGTTATCGTATATTATCCAACGTTCTCTTTTAAACAGATGCCATTACTAGTGTGTCCCCATTAGCCATTCGCTGACTACTGTGTCGCACTTCATGATTTAGACCAAGTTAGGTCGGGTACCAGTGAGCATTAGCCAATGAAACCGTCTATATATGCGTGAAAGGTTGATGTCGTCTCCTCATCATAGCGAAGTAAGCCATCACATCATCTCATCAGACAATGAACTCACTTTTCATATGTTTAGGAGAGCTTAGTTTTCGCGTCTCAGTGAAAACTTAGTTTTTGATCGGACCATTGTTTGACGGAGATCTCACCGAGTCGTGGAAAAGGCTGTTTGAACGAGACTAGATTTTTAAACTGATATAATATCCCTAACCATTAAAATAACGTTTCTAATGTAGTTCCTTTGTGACTAATTTAATGAAAGGTTTCAACTCAAACTCTAAGCTTTTCTCTTGTATGATCTTAAGACTTGAGCACTACCTTGTTCACTAACACACCATACATAGAAGGATACCATTACGCATGCTCAAACCATATGCTAAAGTCACATAAAATACAATTCAATCAATGAACAGAAAATGGAGGCTATGAATATGGTGGTCCTCTTGGGAAAAAAAATGCTTATTAGATACTGTGAATTATAATATTCTGTATCATTTAATTTTTTTTAAAAGTAATACATTCAACTTCTTTTCGACATAAAATTTTGCGAAATTATGACTGCCACCGTTAAATTTCACAGTTGTATCACTCTGGGGTCTTGAGAGTGCAAGATCTCTCTCTCTCTCTCTCTCTCTCTCTCTCTCTCTTAAATTAAGGGAGAGAGAGAGAGAGAGAGAGTTTTAAACTCCTATGTATTCGCTAATTAATGTGTACAGTTTATATCTCGACAAAAATACTGCTACTAACGTTTTGGGGATAAATTCCTCTTCTACATAGTTTGAACATCTCGAAGGCTTTTCTGGGTCGACCAATCTGGTGTCATCATTTGTATAGGCACCATTATTACCTCTCTATAATTGAAGATTGTGCACGTACTTTAACTCACATTGAAAGCCTATATGATGTGCCTCTACAGATGTATGGTAAATTTATTTCTTGGATAAGGAAGTAACATTGTTCGTTTTAAAAAAAAATCTATAAAAAAAAAATATAAAGCTTGTGAACAAATATTTCCGTATCTAGCCGATTTGTTGGAATGTGCAAAAATATAGTGCTTAAAAAAATTCGTTCTTTGATTTCCGAGCGCTTCAGAGTATCAAGAACATGATATCTCCTAGCCTGTGTCATAATTGCTTGAGACTGTCATCACAACAAAGAAAAACTGATATTTTTTGCATTCTTTGGAAACTATAGACCATGCGCAAATCTTTCAGAAGGTTTACCTTGACTCCACTTTGGGAGCATTTCACCGAGACAAGTTGCACTCACCTAAAACGGATTTGATCAGGGATGGTTGATACGGCTATGAAAAATATACAACCATAATATAATCTCGAAATCCTTTTTATTTTTTCCATGCCGCCTCAACCCCTCGAGTACTTTGATTCCTTTCTTTTTCAGCCGTCAGCCTGAAACATGAGCGAAACCATGGAGGGGTCGTACCTACCTCTTGTTAACGGAAATAACTGGCAGTACACTAACTACGTGAGCACGGACAACCTCATCGGGATGCCGGGGTCCTTAAAGAAAAGGGTTGACCTCGACTACCGGAAGAACTTGGGATACAGGTTGCGTAGGCGCAAAGAGCTCATCAACAAGAGAACGAAGTTTGTGGATATTTCCTTCGCCCTCTCGTTGGTCGGTATTCTGGCAATGATTGTAGACACTGAACTTCAATTTTCTGAAGTTGTGAAACATACTTCAATGGTGTCGATATCATTACGTTTTGTGATATCTTTATCCACGGCTGGACTTCTGGTATCCATTTTGATGCACCACTTAATTGGCATTCGATTGCGCATGGTCAGCGAGGGACTTGAAAATTGGAGGTTAGCGTTTACACTCCCAGACTGCCTGAAATTAGCAGCTGAGCTTGTCGTGTGCTCTTTCCATCCATTCCCATTTCTTGGTGACGTAACTGTTCCCATGGCGGTGGCTGGATACGGCGATGATCTAAATGGATTTCAAACTCACTATATCCCTCTGAACTCAATTCTTTCAATGATAATGTTTATTAGAATATACCTCTTGGGTCGTTTTGTCGTGGTACATAGTGCCCTTTTTTGTGACACGACTGTACAGAGTCTTGGAGCCATGAGCAACGTCAACATCAACACCCAGTTCGTCTTTAAAGCGGTGATGAGCACTATGCCAGGGGTATGTCTTCTTGTTACCATGGGAACTACGATTTTACTAAACAGTTGGACTTTACGAATGTGTGAGCACTATGCTCTGACGAATCACAAGGATACCTTCTTCCTACAAGCAATGTGGATCACTTGTGTCACCTTTCTGACGCTAGGCTATGGGGACATTGTTCCTCGCACCATGTGCGGGAGGGTCATTGCAATAGCAACAGCGTTGATGGGGGTTGGAATAATGGCGTTATGTGTCGCCGTTCTGTCGAAAAAGCTAGAACAAACACGAGGACAGAGACACGTCCACACGTTTGTTCAGCGTATCCACCTGGATAAACTCTACAAAGAAGCCGCTTCGAACGTTATTAAAGAGGCTCTTTTGGTTTGGAGGCTAAAAAGAAGAGGATATGCCCCGGATGACGGCAGGATGATTAAGCATAAGAAAAAACTCACTCAAGCAGTAAAAGAGATGAACAGAACGCAATTCCTGAAGTGTCAATTTGGCGACTCGCTAGTGGATACTGTAGAAATTTTCAATAGTGTAATTCATATCCACACCATTGCGGACGAAATTAAAGAGGATCAAAGTAAAATGAAAGCCCGGATGGAATCCCTGGAACAACTGATGGCAAATATACATTCTCAGTTGTGCGAAATGCGGGAGAGCATGCGCCAAAAGGTTATTATAGACAACCAGAGTTAATGACGTTGAGTGCAAATAATATTGGGTAAATTGTTCTGCGAAACCATTCCTTCAAAATTTTTTTAATTTGTCACATACATACTCTAACATCATGTACACGTATATACAAGGCATTAAACGCCTAATGAGATGATCCAGGGTCATAACTTATTAATTGTGTATCTTGTTGAAGCATCACAATTATTACATGTAAATTGCAGTGCATGTTCGATCTACTGCCAGTTCAGATTTACATAATTTTATTTCAGTTTAGTGGAAGTCTTATAGTACTCGAGATACATGTATCTTAACCTTTGCAGGGTTAGAAAGGCCAGTATCCAAATGAAAGTATCAGCACACACAAGGAAATACGTATTATATTTACATGTATCTTAACCTTTGCAGGGTTAGAAAGGCCAGTATCCAAATGAAAGTATCAGCACACACAAGGAAATACGTATTATATTTACATGTATCTTAACCTTTGCAGGGTTAAAAAGGCCAGTATCCAAATGAAAGTATCAGCACACACAGGGAAATACGTATTATATTTACAAATAGATCTTTTTTTCTAACAAACTGGGGTTAAATAGTCAAAAACAGTAAACAACATTTCGTCCAACGGCACTTCGTTGACTGCTTGAGGCATTTCGTCAAAAAGGGCAATTCACGAATGTTAATTTTAGGACACATTTTTTTTTGTCGGAACATTTTGTATCTAATCATCAAGGAACTTGCCCAATAAGGACATTCTCGTCACTTATTCCACTTCTATTTTCAAAAGTAGGCGATTTTTGACAATTCGACGAAGTTTCTTTATTCGACGAAATGTCGTGGAAAAATTTGAGTGAGAAAATACTATTACGTTTCAGGTAATCCATATAAAATCACGAACTGGACAGAAACAAATTTAATCAACGGTAGTAGTATAACCAGCACGTATTTCTCGCAGGAAAATTGCATATTATGAATGCATTTCGTCACCAAAAAAAAATCACTATTAACCTGATGTACTGTGAGTTCATTTATTATCCCCCACCTCCAGAAGGTGCGGAAGGATATAAAGATAGCGATGTCCGTCAGTCACTAGACGAGGTGGGGCTTTCCGCAATATGACTTTAATTTGCTGTGGATTTTTTTTATTCTCAAACCTCATTGTGCCTCATAGGTAGAGGTAGAAGAATGTGGATATGGGGTCTGCAAGGTCCAAGTTCAAGGTCACTTGAACTGAAAGTGTTATTTTCCTTTCAGCATGATAAGTCAAGTTTCCTTGACCTAATTTTCATCAAGCTTCGTAGGTTGAATACGCTTTAACAGGGGCATCTCTCTATGGGTTCTCATGCCTCGTGGTCAAAGGTCAAGGTCGCTCGAGCCAAAATTGTCATTTTGGGTTACACATGATAGGTCCAATTTCCTCAAGTGTCCCTGATTCAATTTCTATTAACTTCATACTTGCATTACACCTGCGGAAGGGCAGCTCCCTATTGAGTCTACGATCGATAAATCAAAGTTAAGGTTTCTGAACGTGAAATTGCATTCTGGTTTCTGCATAATAATTCAACTTATATAGACCCAGTTTTATTTCAAACTTCGTGGGTATACTACACTTGGACAGCAGCAGCTCTTAATCAGTTCTGGTGGGCCGATATGTCTAAATTCAAGTTTGCTGGCACTGACATTGCTATTTTTATTACGCAAACACACAGGCGCACTCACACACTTACGAAGAAACACATATACACACAGAGAGCTTTCCATTTTTCAGAGGGTCAAAAATTCAAACCTCAAGGCGACTTGAAATCAGAATTTAACACCATTTGTTCATAAGAATATCAGGCCCAATAATTACAGGTCAATTTCATTTTAACACGATATTTGCATAAGGATATGAGGCCCAATAATTACAGGTCAATTTCATTTTATTTCGATAACACGATTTGTGCATAAGGATATGAGGCCCAACAATTACAGGTCAATTTCATTTTAACACGATTTTTGCATAAGGATATCAGGCCCAATAATTACAGGTCAATTTCATTTTAAAACGATTTGTTCATAAGGATATCAGGCCCAATAATTACAGGTCAATTTAATTTTAACACGATTTGTGCATAAGGATATCAGGCACAATTATTACAGGTCAATTTATTTTCAGGTATAATTATGTTAATTTGTAAGGTTTTGCACAAAATTATATTTTTGATTTGAGAAGGTTCTTTTTGCCTTAAGAGATAATTTATTTTGAACTGGGCCTTAAAATTCGTTGTTTGTAGCAACAACGAAATTGGTGCCCTACGAATAAACGTGAATTAACAGTATTCAACAAATAAACGAATATTGTGATATTGTTACCATAAAAATTCACCACGATTGTCAATATTCTTCAATTGTTTGCATTCAGAAAAGCGCTTGACTTTATTTAAATATACAATAGTGTTACCCCATGCTAGCATCACCACTCGTGAACGTGATAGTTTCGACTATTGAGGCCTAGTCGTTTGGACACTTGATAGGTCTTGCTATTTTCACTAACTTTATTTTTCACGATAATTAATACAGCTTTGCACTAACAAATCATAAGGAGAAAATAAGCAGGCAAAGTTAATGCCTTCCCTTAATCCGTGCACACTAAGTTAATTTGCACGGAATTATCGGCCTCCGACGGTTTTGACATTGACGGGGTTTCAATCCAACATCTCAGCAAAGTCAAAACGTAAGTAATGTACAGGTCATAGTTGCATAATATCTATATTTATAACAAAAGATGCAAAATCAGTTTCCTTTTTTAACTCAGGTCTGTTAATAATGTTTTGCACTATGTTCATCAATATTATCAGAGAAACACCTTCAAATATACTTAACATTTTGTCATTCATGTTTACTCCCATACATACACGTTCGTGTATCCATAATTTTATTAAACTCAAAATGAATATTTGACGAATAATTGCGTCCCTAACTTGGAAAAATGCTTCAGAGATATACATTGTTAATGCCTCAGATAGTATAAAGTCTGAATCCTTACTTAAACAGAAATTATTTAAGAAAATTCTCATCAACGTTAAGTACATTAAGAGATTACAAAATAAGGAAACGAGCGCTTAACTCTTAAAATCATCCTTTATATACTTATATACACGAACGCTGGAGTGCAAGAGCAAATGGGTCACACATGGATGCTCTTAGGGTGATTGGAAATCCATGGGTTCTTAAACCATTATTTAGGGGGACACACATGGATGCTTTTAGGGTGATTGGAAATCCATGGGTTCTTAAACCATCATTTAGGGGGAAAAATAGACCTATCGGGAACAGATTTGTCAAGGATTAAATTGCCAAAACTGGAAATTCAGAATCAGTTTGAAATACAGTAAAATACAGTAAAACTTCGATAATTCAAACATCAATCAGTTGAATATCCGCAATTACTCGAATGACTCGCTCAATCCCCGTGTAAAGCATATTTTTTTTTTATCTGCGACCGCGGAAAAGACAAAAGGACCGCAAACTCGAACAAAACATTTTAGTCCCACAATCCTTCGAATTTTCTAAGTTTTATTGTACTTTCCCAGTTTAAATAAATATACAGAAGTACAATTATAAAAAAATGAACAAAGTCTGAAGTATTTACAAATTTAATTGATAATTTTATTGAGTTTTAGCGAAACAAGAGACTATACCTGCCATCTAGGAAAAAAAATTACAACGATAGATTTTCGAAACACACTAAGTTGCAATGCCACAGTTTTACACATCAAGCAAATATTCTTTTTATTTTATGCTCAAGCGTATTGTCTAGCAGTTTGTATAACTCACTGAAGTAGCTGATTTCTTACTGCATCCAGCGTGATGTCAGCAGTTTATCGTTATCGTTTATGTTCTGATCTGTTTTGTGTATATTTGCACATAAAATGTCAGTAGTTATGTAATGCTCCTTCCCAATTCGAGGTAAAATAGCAGATAAAAAGAAAATGAAAAAAATTTTTAAAAAATTTGCCCATTGCTAGATTTAAACCCGGTTCGCCTGGATGCAAAGCAGCCATCTTAACCTTTACATCACGCAAGCGTCTTATAAAAAGTTTGAAATTTCTTAGTTATAATGTTATCAATGTCTATTGACGGCCAGTGAAAAAATATATAAAAAAAAAATATCACAATTATTTCACTCGGAAAATCCAGTAATTCATTGCCTAGCATAATATATATATATATATATATATATATATATATATATATATATATATATATATATATATATATATATATATATATATATATATATATATATATATATATATATATATATATATATATATATATATATATATAAATCATGACATGACAATGCAATTTTTAATCCTATATAATTTTTCTTCCATTTTTCTCCCTTATCTCAACGTAGAATGTGAATTATCGATATTGTTCTGTGAATATTTTTAACATTTAAAAAATCAATACACGTTCTGAAATCTCGCACGAATACGAGGAAACTAGGTTAAAAAGGCATGCAAGGTGTTAATTTTCCGTCGGGAAGGTAAATAGCCCCACAACCCCGAAATGATAATAAAAGGGAAAAATGGTATATTTTTTAAACTGTAAGAAAGAAGAAGAAGAAAAAGAAAGAAAAAAAAATATAACAATATAATGTTATATTTCTGTATATAAAAAAATAATAACAAAAAGTATCAAATACGTAGACGCTGTTATGCTGATAAACTTTTAATCATGCAGAGACACCAGTGAAATCATAATTTCCAGATTTATGTAAACAGAATAAAATTTAATATGTCTTTAGAAGGCATCCATGCAACAAGAGTACTAAAATATCAGACCAAATATATTTACACACGAATTAAAAAATAAAAAAAATATAAACGCAAGAAAAAGTTTGGATACAAGTAAATGTGACACGGCGTCTACTTTTTCGAAGGAGGAAAGGTGCATCATTGGGATGTATTGAAGATAATTTCTTTTCTAACAAATATTAGCGAGTATTTTGCTAATAAGTTTCAATTACCTTGGTCGATTTTCACAATTAGAAAAAGGAATCTTTCGAAATTATCTGAATTTTAGTATAAAATGCAAGTTACCCTTAGGAGTTAGATCTCTTGGGGTGGGTGGGTGGGTTGATGATGATAGGAAATAGTATTAATCTTGGGCATGTAATTTATTTTTTACATTATTATTATTGTTATTATTATTATTATTATTATTATTATTATCATTATTGGTTCAATACCTTTTATTGTCATTTACGTTAGTTAGATACAATTCTTGGGGTGTTGGTGTTGGAAATAAATAGTCGAAAAATAAAATTCAATATAAATAGTTTTGACATGCATACATCAAACTTAGTGTTTCCATATATAGATTTCAAACATAATTTTTTCCTAAAGACAGATAATGCTATGAAATTATTTACGCATCTTTCTTTTTTGCTGTGGCTTTTCCATCCCTTTCTACACATTGATATATTGTAATGGATTTTGGAAAATAGATCATAAATATATATCGTATACGATGAATATTTCATGTCTAAAAGTTTCCTCTTCCAAGCGGTATGACTTTTCCATCCCATTTAAACATTGATATATTTTACTGGATTTTGGTAAAATAGATGATAAATATATATCGTATAAGATAAATATTTCATTTTTTTAAATTTTCCTCTCCCAAGGGGTTAGACTTGCACTGTCTTACATTAAATGGATATAAAAAAAAAACCCGATGAAATCTCAATTTTATTTTGTATTTTCATTCTTCACACGTTCAGGCATTTGTATTTAAATTATGACAAAAATCCTGGATATTTGGCAATATTTGTTTCTCCATTATATGTATCAAGAATAGTGTATTCCCAGTGGCTCCATGTATGATGCATTCGACCAAACCTTTCATATCAATGCTTCACCGTGTACCTGTTTCACGTGCATTTTGGGATTCTGATTGGTGAACGAGCTTTCTGCCAATGACATCTAAAGTTTAGCATGGCTAGGTGTTTCAAAACCTCTAAAATGTTGAATTTTAAAAACATCCATGCTAAGTGAACTATACTGACGTATATACTCTCGTACAGCCCGATACCAACTGCAAACTGCATAGACCCTGATCTGCCCTCACATAATGCGCCAGCAGATCTGGGTCTATACAGTTTGTAAGGACTAATCAGTAGAACAAACAACATAGACCCTGATCTGCCGGCGCATTATGCGACGGCAGATCAGGGTCTATGTTATTTGCATTTGGACAAAAATTTTACGCGAGTACATACGGTAATGCAGAATTCATTGTGAGGGACCCTCAAAATACTCAACTTTGTATAATCATATCAAGAATATGAACACAGGGATCCACGTCCCCTATTCCGACCCCCATTTTTTTTAAAACTAGGTTACATTGGTAGTGCATATAGAAAATTTAGACAAATTCTGTTCAAATTAAATTTTGAAGTGGGTATCAGTATTTACCTTGAAATCAAATACAATCTTTTAAAAAATAGAAAATAACCGGTGGTTGGGTGTAAATTAGATTGATAACTATTTAAAACATGTGAACTTGTGATTCTTGTTTGTGAAAGGTGTTGATTGGCGTACAAAATGTGTCTACCAGTATTATATCATGTATACATATTGTTAATCATTCATGTTTTGTTATGTTGTTGTTGTTGAAGAATGCACCTCACACATCGTCTGTATATTATTATTATTATTTTTATTATTACAGTATGCCACTCCATTTAACTCTGTCATTCCTGTAATAGATTGTTACCCTGCACCGTTCATTGTCCTGTTTTTTTTTATTCCAGTATGAATATTAACCATATAAAAAAATATTATTTGTTAATCTCTTCTTCTAGATAATCCTCTGTGTGTGTGTGTGTGTGTGTGTGTGTGTGTGTGTGTGTGTGTGTGTGTGTGTGTGTGTGTGTGTGTGTGAGAGAGAGAGAGAGAGAGAGAGAGAGAGAGAGTCCTTCAAGTGTTGTGGGTTTACTTTTCACGTAAAGATTACATCTATAAATAATAACTACTGATGATTACATGGAGCAGAAATAAAATCTTGTCTGTGGTTTTGAGATTACATACATGACAAGAAGAATTGCTGAGAGTACATGTTATTTTGAGTTTGTGACGTGTTGATAAACAACTCGTTCATGCCAACATCATATAAATATGAGAAACGGAATTCTGGACTTTGGAATGCAGCGTGAAAGGGAGGTGATAGTGACACGGTTTTACATAAGAAAGTGCAAATGATGCGTAAAATGTAGGTGAAAGTGGCCTTCTTGATATGAAGGGGTAATTCTAAAATGTTCCAAGATACTAATATTTCCAGCGCTATACAAAGCAATGTGTGTGGGTATAAGACTTGGCCCATCCGTCACTACACTTCATTCAACAAGTGATAAATATTACTCAAGCCATGAAAACTTTACTCAGAATGTACAAATGCAGCCTCTGGATTGGTCAGAATATTTTCAAGATTTTTAGTCGAGAAAGTTTTATGTCAAAGAGGCCTTGCCCCTTATTCTCGAAACTTTCTGAGCAAGCTCAGGTTCAAGTGCTGAGTCTGAAAAGTTTTGGCAAGCTGTAACTTTTGTTTAGAAAAAATTTCAGCACTGCCCTAATTTTGTTTCTTCTACTAGAATGCCCATTTAAATGAAGTTAGTACGCTCAGTATAACCAAATCCGTGCTCCGTCATAAAACTTTATTCTACTCTGAATCTTATTCGAGAATGTTCTGACCAATCAAAAAGCTGCATTTTAAAACTTCAAGTAAGATTAGTAGTCTGGGGTAACATTTATTACTCGAAATGCAGCAAGAATCACTGCCTCGTGTAAAAAAAAAGGAAACAAAAGAGTTCTTGTCTTGATCCGACAGAAAAGTCAAGGATTGCTCCTATTATAAATGTATTTGTTATGACAGCGGACCCAGTCCCTTAATAACAAATCGTTTTGAGCAGGACATTTAAACTCGAACTTACTTTCAATTCAAGGATTTCAATAACTGGTAACTTTGTTATAAACCATAGGTTGAAATATAGCAGAATTGTATAATTTATATATGATATTTTTTGTAATTCTAAAAGTCGATGGTTTTCAAAGACTTTAAGTGTGGTGTTTAGTTTAGGCTTTACATTCGGATTAACTTTTTGTGCTGACAGATTTTGTAACTGTAAAATAACAATCGGTAAATTTGATAACAACTAAGTATCAAAAGACTAATCAACGACATTCATAATTATAAATTACACTATCGTTTTAGATATGACTGGTCCGCCTCCCCCACATTCCCCAACCCCAGCATTTGCATATTTGGCATCAGTAAACTTTGCGAGCGTTATGGCGACTAAATATATCTTCCGTCATTTTCTTTCTTTCAGAGTAGATGTAAATTATAATTATTTTCCAACGAGGTCGCCATTAATAGTGCCGGTGTAAAATTAAAAAAAAACAAAAACAATCCCCAACAAACATTGTAACCCACCAGCGCCTCCAAGCGAAGTTAACACGAGGTGCCTAACTACACTACTATTTTCACACAAAGGACTACAGCTAGTAGTAATAATATATTCTCTGCAGAGATTGTTTCCTTTGTGTGAGAATATAGCTAGCAGCAAATAGTATTATTGATCGCGACTATATTCTACGGAGAGTGTTTTCTTTGTGTTAGAATATTTTATATGTCCTTTTACGTGAGAATTTATCATATTAGAGATTTACCGTAGTATATAATATAATGTTGAAAAGTTCACCTATTGAATCATATAATATTTTGAGAAGATTTATGAGCGTAGCTAATGCGTGAATCACATTGCCCGAGCAATGGAGTGTTTGTAACGTTGCAGAAAATATTAAATCGCTATTTCGCTTAATTGCGTCATACAGATTTGTCAAAGAGGCTCAAAAGATGTTGTATGATTATTCAAATACGTATCCGGAGAATCTTGATGCATTAATCGACTTAGGAATTATTTTGGAACAACAACGATGTAAACTGGGTGAAGCCTATAATAAAAAACCAGAAAAATTGTTGCACAATATTGTGCAAGAAAACCTTAAGTCGCTGACGTTGACTGAGCCGCCCAACAAAGACATTGAAATGATTAGTGAAGATAATGATATTGAAAAAACTAGTGAAGAAAATAACAGCACAGATTATCAAGAATAAATTAATTAGAGAGATGCCTTTAGCATTATTATATATGGAAACACCAACGACTTTTACTTAAGTATGATAAATATTTACAAACTGCGGAGTCTAAACGATGGATGCAATGCCAGGAGTTTTATGAGAAGAAATTCACATGCAAAGACACATAAACTATGGAGTCAATATAAAAGCAGTGCATGACATTTGAAGTCATCAGATGTTATTATATAAGCGGCGGTCATTTACGAGTTGGTATAATACTTTGTACTGGCTAGCGTGCAGTGGTTTGGACAAATGCTGAATTGAAGAAAATGATATTTAAACAGGAAAAACTATTTGATAGTAACCCTTGGTTGATGCGCTCTGGTAAAAACGTTTGTTTACAAGTCACTGCCCCGAGTTTGGAAATTACCATCATAGACGAAAAGTATTTTATAGCGAATGGTTGTACAATCAAATACTATCCCCTGTGAGTATTTCTACAACCCTACATAATCGGTGAGGACAACATACGCCTGAAGTTACGCACACCATCAATAGAGAACATAGATGATTATTTCTATTAGAGAATACAATCCGCATATAAGAAGTTCAATGGCATTGGGACGCAATCAAGTTAAAGGTGTATGCCTTGGAAAACGTAAACTCTGCGGCAGAACATATCATTACGAATATTGTAAATCACATTTGCTAGCATTACGTGTTGGCCTCGGTGCTCGAACATGCCTTAAATGGCGGGTATTATCGCGCACTCCGGCAAAGACTCACCGAACCAATCTTCGTGGGAAAACCTGATGACGTCAACACCGTTGAGGAAAAAGATACAGAACTCATTGAAATAATAGCCATGATTTAAGCGATTGCAGTCGTTGATCCTGGTAAAGTAAACATATTACAAAAATTTATTAATGGAATAAGCAATTAGACAATGATTTTCCCCTTATATATCAACATGCCTACTCTGAATCAACTCATGCAACTCGCGCGAGAGCGTGGGATACGAATACCAAGTCGTATGCAAAAGGCAGGTATAATTATGTTATTAGGACTAGAAGACGAGCCGCATCCAGTGAGAGAACTTTCGCAGAATGAAATACAGCCGGTTGTGAAGCAAACTGTAAATCAACTCAAGCAATGCGCACCAGAACGCGGAATAAAAATACCGAGAGGCGCAAGAAAAGCCGACATACTTGCGTTATTAGGACTCGCGGTCGAACCGCGTCAGACTGTGAGACAGCTTCGTGAAACGGCAGCACAGTATCATTTCAAGATTTCTCCACGGGCCAAGCGGGCCGAAATCGTACAGGCGGTCGCTGATGAGCAAGAGCGTCGCCGTATCGCATGTGCTATTGCTGAAGAAGATGTTGTGCATGGTCATCAAATGACTCAAGTGCCAGAGTTTAAGTTGCACAAGCGCTATCGTGATCTTCAAGATTACCAGGCGATCATCTCAAGAGGTTACAAGCTAAGCGGAGACCCTGTACAATTTCTCACGAACATACGTCCGTAGATCATATAAACGCTGCAACATGTGGATGAAACGGCGCTGCCATCATGATTCAAGGTGGATATTGCTCTCAATGTGGAATTTACCATGTCTGATCATTAACCAAAGACGCCTTTGCACCACCTATAACATCACGGTCATGGTTTCATAGTGGTGCCCGTGTAATCTTAAACCACAAAGACATCGAAGCCATCAATGATGAAATTGATGAAGGTTATGCAAAGATCGAGAATTTTGAAAAAATGCTCCAGAGAAATTTCAGAATGGATGCTTACCAGATACTTGGAAGTTCAGCTTCGTATTTCCCAGAACAAGCCATTTCACGGATCGAGTTACATTACAACAGCAGCTTGTATTCCGCGGTGAGCAGTGGTAAACGTTAAAGATGCTGACAACCGATGTTTCGAACGGGCGCTCGAGTCCGCGCTGCATCCTGTAAGTGATAATACAGACCAGCCTCGAAAATGCAAACAACACCTGGGCGAACTTGAGCTTGGAAACATCGAATTTCCTGTACGAGTTACTGATATTGGTAAGTTTGAACGGCACAAAACAAAGATTCATGCAGGCGGTTTAATATTGATTTTTATTATTGAGCAGCATGGATGACTCAGTAGTGCGGTATCTTTATGATATTGATGGTGGGCTCGTTGCCGTAATGTTACGACTCTATGGTCTTAAAATAATGAAACAGAAAGATAGTGAAACCAACAATGTATGTAAAATCAACAAGCAATGTATTTCTAGATAATTAAATTAAATATCAAAAGACACTTACAGTAACGTGAATTAAAATCCATATAATCCAATAATCATCAATGTCCTAATCACAAGTCTTAAGTACTGAATGTTCCGAATGAATGAATGTTCCGACTGAATGAATGTTCCGAATTAATAAATCTTCCGAATGAATGAATGTTACGAATCAATGTGTAATCTGGAATGTCCTGGTGCACCAGCAATAGTCTTGAATGTACTAATGTACCCCAATAATGTAATCCACATCATCTTTGAGAATGTCCACTGGTATCCAAAAGTCGTATATTTAAATCCAAAGGTTAATGAACACTTTAGGAAACGCTAATGAATGTTCAAATAAATAATTCCTTTCGAATTATGTATACAGCAAAACAGCATTACTGCACAACTACGATTCCAAACAGTCTGATGATTCCAAAGACTGATCATAAAAACAAGAATATTTTTTTAACAGAATTTAAAATTGGAATGTATATAATGCGTAGATCAAGGTCTCATATACTCTATTTCACAACAGGAAACGTGTCATCTTACGACCCAGAATGCAATACAAAATGAGTCATTCGAGTGGAATATCCTCAAGAAATGGTCAACGACTCTGACCTTGAACTCAAATGTAGTCAACATCCAGTTGACAATTTAACCAAACTTAAAGTGCGACTTACTATTTGACCGTTTTTTAAAGTACAATCATAAACCAAAAGTTTGGGCACTCATTATAGATTGTATATACATAACAGTACATAGCAAGAAAGCTAAACTGAAGTTGGCAAAACCCATCTAAGTTGACGCGTCTGTGTTGGATTTATCCAAACATCACATGTATGAATTCTTTTAAGATAAAATCAATCCGTGATACGGTGATAAAATTAAGATGTTATATATAGGCACCGAGTTATTGTTAATGCATATAACCACCAGCGATGTATATGCGGACATGGCTTAACCAAGTCTGAAAAATGAATCTGATACCAGCGAGACCACCCACTGTTCAGCAACGTCAATAAGAATGTCGTGGGAAAATGCAAGGATGAGTACTCGGGCAAGCCTACAGAAGAATATGTAGGGCTTCGTCCAAAGATGTATTCGATCGTGGTTGGATCCGGCAAGAACATCAAAAAGGCTAAAGGAGTCCCGCGCGTGGTTGTGCAAAAGGATCTCAAGCATACTATATATGTGGAAGGTTTGCACGAGCGGCGGGAATTCACACACGCGGCCAATATGAGCGGAAGTAAAAAAACATTGAATGGGCGTGTATCGTTGTATCAAGGGAAGTTTGTCCCCGCAGGACACCAAGCGATAGCTTTTTCCTGATGGTGTCACTACTTACGCGTACGGGCACGCGTTGATCCTAAAATAAATCTTGGCGGTAGTTCCGCATCCGCGGGAACGACTTGCAATTCCTGTCGCACAAATGCTCTACTAGGAGGCTTCACCGCTTGTTCATCCGCAGGTACTAAATCATAGCGTGTTGGTTGCCCCGGAAAGTCAATCTGGTCTGAGATCGTAAATGTATCGACGGACCATACCGGGTCAGTAGCACGACGTTGTCCGCCTTCAAGCTCTCCCCGTGCATATATAGAGCTAACGAAATTGCTTCCGAATGGGGCTAAAACGAGTGGTTTTTGGAAACTGTTTTGTAGGTAACGGTGACGGTCTTTTGCCGAATCGCCTCAGCGGGTTTTAACCCAATCGCGCGTGTGGTTACATTGTTTAGCGCTGCTGTTCGAAGCCGTGTCACCCACTCGCAAGATCGCTCCAGAGTGTTAGCACTCCGGGTACGATTCTTTAACAATTCCTGCGTGTACTGGTGCCCGAATAATCGTTCCGCAAGTTTACAATGGCTTGATCGCGATGTATGCCGACATGTCCAAGACGAACAAGCACCTTATGTTTTGCTAACAGTCCAGCAACGGCTCCGAGAAATTCTTTGCCCGGGTCCACCTGTAGAAGTCGTGGCCTTATTAGTGGTGAACGTGCGTGGATACGTTTAAACGCGTCTGTGACACTCGCCGAATCTTTGGACGCCAACGGCTTAGCTTCTTTGTTTCAGCTGGCAACATCTACGTTGGTTGATATGTACTTGTATGTTCGTCTGCGTACTCGATCATTCGGTAGAAACACAAGATCAGCTTGATGAACTTCGTTGGGTGTTCTCACATCAAACCATCCACGGGTTTTTTATCCTGGCGCGGTAGGTAAATTTTCCCTTAACTCTTGTTTGGCAAGCCACTCTCAAGCGATCTCGTGGGTAACTTTTGCTGCACTAGCTAACTTTCAAGCAGCAGCTTCACCTTTCCAATAACCGCGGTGATGTAGTATATCGCGAATGAAGTCCGCTCGGAAGCTACTCTTTTCTTATCCATGCTAATTATATTTCAGTTTTACCTCCAATGAATGGACTTTGTCTATCAAGTGACGCGCTAGCGACCATGAGAGACTTCGCCTCCCAATGCAATCTTGGCCTTCGTATCTCCTTTGATGATCCATCTGGCAATTCTTTCTCCGAGTGTAGGACTGATCGCGTTCAAGTCATGGGTGAGATCCACATCAGCACGTTGACGCGCACGGATATTACCTGATGTTTTGTACGCGAGATCATGTCGGTAACATGCAGCATCGACACGGTTTACAGGTTCTTCTCCGGGCTTCGGTCGATTGTTAGAGTCCAGTCGTATATCCGACCGTGTCCCTGGCCCGCAATAATTGTATCCAGGTCCTGGCGGGAGCCAGATATGCTTTTAGCCACGGTATTGACTCCACTGTGACCCGGGTAGCTTCGTTAACGTAGCAGCGATATCACCACCGACTTTTTTTTACTCCCGCGTCGAGAACTGGAGGTTCTTACGAACGTGAACTTCCTTGCTCCACATCAGACACAAGTTCCCGAGATTGCGGCTCTGTTATTACGTGTTTGAACCCGCGTTAGATTCGCGATACGTGTTTTTCATGCGACATCGCACAAAATATGAAGGCATGATTGTGTTATACAACAATTGACATTCAACATAGCATCACGAAAAAGGAAAAGCTCCGACTTTACCGTCATTTACTTCTCTGCGTAGGCAAAGCCCAGACCACCCAAGCACGGTGACATGTTTCCAAACTCAGTTCAAAGTTGATTATTGGCCCGGCTGAATCCGGGAAAACCCAACTGTTGTTGAATCTAATCATGCGATGGTTACAACATTACGCGTTTTAATTATGTTTTATTTAGTTTTTTTTAATAATTTTGTTGTAATTGCCCAAAACTAGATCATTAAAAGTTAAAGTAAATATATAATATAATGTTGGCGAATACCTTTGGTACTTTGATACTTTTCACTTATATGAACATTATTCAAACAAATACAAATCATAATTTCGGTATGTATATTGGTTTTTTTTTCGTATTTCGGTGTTTCTAGTAACCCGTAGAAAAAAACTTCCTTGCACCGTCCGGTAAAAAAAAGCTTAAAAAAATCCTGAGACTCTGATCTCAAGAGAAAATGAGAACTAACGTAATAATCTCTACATATGTATTACGTATGTCTTGAAAAGACCTACTTGAGTGCATTAGTACAGCAACTGTTTCGAGAGTAATCCAAAGTGTAAATAGATTTTTAATTAATCCTCTTCAAGACTAATTAAGGAAAGTTCTTTAACAGTACTTATAACATCTTGAACAACGTTATCACTATGTAGTGAGATCATAGCAATAATAATTTCAAATTCATGCAGAGTTGTATTTAATATGAAAAATATTTAAGTGGTATAATTTGGACTTTAGAGAAACAATTATATTTGTAATTTAAACCAAAAGTTGTATGTATAGCTCGTTTTTTCGTCACTTTTCAATTCAATTCAATAAAATGTTGTTCGAGAAGAGACCATGCAGTCAATTCAAGAGCTGAATGGTCCAAATTTATTCGAGTCGGCATACAAACAAGAAAAACATATAATTCAGCACAACTTATTGTCCTCAAATTATAGCACAGCTTACAAATCCAAAGTTTTCAATATTTCTTGAAATCGATTTGACTCTTTTAACGTTTCCAAGTTATTCAAATCCAGACTCACTCCATGGTTATGTAATACAATTAGCGGATAACGCAGACATAATTGTATTGGGAAATTCGTTTTAATTGGATAAAGATGTAATTAAAGTTTCAACTTACTCTGTAAAAGTATGGTAGAGTTTATTCTCATTCTAATCAAACATTTTCTTATTCAAACAGAAATGTTTAAATATCTTTTTTATTGTTTGGTTTGGAACAATGAGCTTTTCACCAAACCATAAGCAAGCATCAAGGATTAAAATACAGTCACACTATCCTGCGTTCTCCTGAAATAAGTCTTGTTTTACGCCTCACAAACAACTGAGAACTTCCTCAAATTTGAGGAAATCATCAAAAAATATTTCAAGAAAAAAAAAAAAAAGGCTCGCAGGGGTGCAATTTGAAAACTAAGACGCTAGTTTTCATCCCTTGTATTTATTATCTACTTCTCAAAAAAATCAATATTTCAAAAATATCATAAGTAAATAAATGTAAAATCTCAGTTTTATATATATATATATATATATATATATATATATATATATATATATATATATATATATATATAATATATATATATATATATATATATATATATATATATATATATATATATATAATGGGTTACTATGGACACTTGTTCATATGTGATTTGAAAATAATTAAGTGGCGTAATTTGTGCTAGTGAAAGTAAATGAAGGATCGTAATTAGTAGCGTCCCTTTAATTCGATAGGTGGCAGACGTGTAATCCCCCCCCCCCCCCTGCATGTACAAATTCCGTCGATTTTCAGGTACCTATTTAGGGAGAAAAGAAGACCTGTTCTTACTACATACGTACAGGAAATCAAAAAGCCGGACGAACAATATATGACAATCGATTTTGGGGCAAAAATCAATCGATTTTGAGACAAAAATCACAATTATATATATATATATATATATATATATATATATATATATATATATATATATATATATATATATATATAAACTATTTAGTGTTTTTGTTATCCTCAACTTGTAAAACAGTTTTAATATCCAACGTTTTTACATATTTTTCTGTAAGTAAATTTTACTTTTTCTAACGATGCCATAATCCTTATATTACAAAAATACTTTGTTAAAAGAGAAACCAGATGCATTATAAATTTAGAGGATAGCTTAGGCACGTTTGTCATGGGAAATGTCCATAGATGATAATGGAATTTATTAATATTACCCTCTAGCTATTACGGAAACTATGATTTTAGTGTTGAAGCATTCCAGATTCTGGCTCCACGTGTTGGTCTTTCCAAATGCCCACTGATGTGCTCCTATACATTTTATAGTTTTCTTCACTAAAGGCCGAGGTTCAAATTTGGTCGGTCTGTAGAAAGGAGTAAGTAGCGTATATTACTCATGGAATGTGATTGGTATAGTAGGTGGAAATAAATTACCTTACCCTTTCAAACAGCGTGTGAATAACACTAGATCTTTCAGCAAGCAAGTGCTTACAGACCCCCACCCCCTCGCCCACTGTAAAAGTAAATCAGTAACAATTATTCCCGATTCAGGAGATATCTATATAAAAAGATATGTAGACATCTGCTGCTCAGAACTTTACATTCAGTGTCCATAACTTAAGTTATCACACAAAACAAAAATGTAACAGTCATCTTGACCTTTAAACCACCGACCTTGAAATCGACTGGGATCTTCTTTGGCAATGAGGTATATCTGGAGACAAAATTCTGATTGAAATCCGACATTTATTACGTCATTAAACAGAAACGTATTATTAGTGACACTGACCTTGACCTGTCTCCAAAATTCTGATTGAAATCCGACATTTATAACTTACGTCATTACACATAAACGTATTATTAGTGACACTGACCTTGACCCGTGTCTCCAAAATTCTGACTGAAATCCGACATTTATAACTTACGTCATTACACAGAAACGTATTATTAGTGACACTGACCTTGACCTGTGTCTCCAAAACTCAAAATCATTAGAAACCTTCCTTAGGTCAAGCATCATCTGCATATGATATCTGATTGACATTCTGAATATAATACTAGAGTTGCTGCATGGAAACAAAAAGCATGATTGATAGAAGAATCGACAAACTGATGGACAACCCAAACACTAGATACCACATGTAAGAATGTTGATGTGGTATGATAAGATTTGGTTGAAAGAGGAATATAGGATACATTTAGAGGATAAGATATACAATTATGTTTGGTAAAATATTTTCCATCAGTAATCACGGAATTGTATCACAAATTACTCTAGAGCTATGGGGAAAGTTGCGATTTTGTTGGTGAAGCATTTATGAAACATGTTAAACTAAAACATCTAAACTAAAGTGTCCCTAAGAACTACATATCTATGATAGACACTTGATACTTATAAACCATCCAACTACGGATTTTGAACATATATTGTTTATCCGGTATGGTTGGGTATTCAGCAGACAGAATTTTCAGAGGTAACCCATCTAGGTGCCTAAGATACGTTTTCCTAAGATGACAGTTGTTTTATGCCTCTTACCGTAAGTACTTGCTTGTACGTCAGATCCAACTGCAAACTGCATTTTGTAAGGGGTAATCAGTTGCAAACACAACACAGACCCTGATCTGCCTGCATATTATGCAATGACAGATTAGGGTCTATGTTGTTTGCAGTTGGACACGTCTTGTAAGCGAGTACTTATGGTATATCTCTATGAAAGAAAGATCTTTTAAAAGTAAATCTATATTGGCTCCACATGACCTTTTAACTACAGATGTGAGCGGTGACAATCAACATCAAAGATCTCCATCGATACATCAGGTTGAATGTTTTAAAAGAATGTCAGCAACTGTACTACACTGAAGGGAGTTTGCTCTAGCAACCCAACATCATTCTACAAGATCAGTTGTCAACAATTTGAAGGAATTAACATAGCAGAAATGGGTAGAAACTTAACACTATATGGAATAAGCAGATGGGGGTTGGTTTCAGAAGTGTACAAATTCTAGAAATACTGGCCGTTTAGTGCTCTGGGTTGATGTCAAGATTTTAAGGTGAGAAGACAAGATTTTGAGGAGAAAGATCCATGAAGGCCATTGATATCATGGCTGGTGGGCCCATACTGAGTAGAGACAAAAGTTATTGATTATATGCCATCTGCAAGGGACTACTACCACAAGAGAATTTTAAATCAAATTGATGATGCCACTTAGATGAAAGCCAAAAGCACATGCAGAACCAATGCACTGACACTAACAAAATATATTTTCCTTTCATATTAAATCATCCAAAGTGATCATGCCTTCAGTCAGCTTTGCTAGTTTTCATTAGATTGCTGGATGCAACAATTTCAGAGGTTTTTACATTCTAGGTCAGCAAAGCACATAAGTCATTAGTCATTAGTCATCATTTAGTGATTTTTTTTTAACCTGGACATTTATTATAGGCATTCATATATTGTTCCATTATTCTCATTCAACAGTGAAAAACAGTAAGATAACGAAATGGAAGGATAAAAAGTAGTGCACTGGTTTCTGATATTCAAGTTTTATAGTTCAAACCACAAAACTTGTCTTTGCAAACAAGCATTATCAGTGGGAACTGAACTAACGAGTACGCTGTCCATTTCATAGGGATGTTAAGTAGCAGACCCTGTGAGGATAAAAGATTTCTCCCATAGTAGACAAAAAAGAAGCACGTCCAGTAGTTATAAGTACTCCAGCCAATATGATATGACTGCAAAACCTCAATTCAAAATGCACGGGAAAACTTCTAAATTAAACAGGGACCATAACCAGGTCATCTTTGATGGGAAAAAAGGCAAAAAGTAAAACTGACCTACTTTTTTTCCTTTTTTTAGCCCCATGCAAAATTTTGTTTCATTCCATGAAATCTTTCAAAGGTTGTCAAATGGAAACTCATTATGCAATGGCAAGCATACAAGTCAAACTGTGTCCATAAGTCAAACTGACAAAAGCTACACTTCACATGAAGTCTTCTTTCCATACCTATCTGGTTTCAATCCATGCATTCCATCAAAAGTTATTGGGAGAACAAAAAATCTGTTACTTAGGTTAATGCAAGTACAGATGGATGATTGGACATGGTCAACACAATATACCCCTTTCAGATGGGTTTGGCGGAGGGGACAAAAAGTAGGTGTCTGCCATTACTGAAGGTTTCTCCAGCACTTAAGAGTTTAGTTATATGCAACCGCTTATATTCCTATGAGTATGACTGGATTTGACTAGTACAACTTTTTAAACTTGTTAATTGAACAGAAAGAGCAGAAACTGTTAGGACCAGGAAAGCATATGCTTAATACACCCTTGAATCCAGGTACATTTTGAGATTTTAATTTTAAAATTTGTAAATTTTAAAAATTTGTAAATACAGTTAAAATCATGAGATGCAAGATTATTATTTGCTCCAATGGCCACTGTACTGAAACACACTTATTCTCGGGTAATCGAGAAGTATACAACCAATTTATTTCAAAACATAAGTTATATCATAGCTTACAAAAAAATCCAGAAGCAAAATTTTTGAGCTGAGGTTGTACATTAAAGTTTATATGTTTTATAAAACGTGGGACCATGATCTGTATTCTATAAACTTTTTTTGAGAACTGAACTCAATTTCAAAATCCTAAAATTAAGCATGATACATGTACTCGGATTTAATGTACTGGTAAAGGTTAGCACACAAGTGTAAGAGCCACCATAAAGAAAATGTTATGTTCTATAAATTTTTTCTAATTAAAGCTGCAGAATGCCAACATCTGGACTTGTCCCCGAGTTAAGGACTGAAATATTCTGAGAATATGTCACAGAATGCACTAGCATTTACAAGATCCAGCCACACGACAAAAGTACCTTAAAACTGACCTAGATGCATAAATTAACCTTGGTTTTGTGTTTTACGGCACAGCAACACAAGTAGGTTATTTAGTGCTGGGGCAATTGGAGTAAAGTGCCTTGCCAAAGGAAACACCACGGTAGCTGACCCAGGCTGTGTACTTGAAGGACACAAAAATTTTATAAAATAAAGAGCAAATATAAAATTTTTAAAATAATATCACTGAAAAAAAATATGAATGGACAAAGAAATACTTATGCTATAGATATCTAAAACTTTATCACTTGAAACAATATTTCATTAATAAAAACAAGTAAAAATTATGCGTTTTATTTTAACTTTAAATAAATCTTAATATATACATGTATCAGTCTATCTACAAAAGTACAAATGTCTTACAAGCATCTTTTAAAATAAATTCCACATGCATCATTACAAGTTAATCCTCAAAATGAAGACATGGGATGTTCTATTCTTGGAATTTTTAAAAGTGTGTCACTTAAGTTGAACTAAAGAGAATTTTTGCTTGAAAGTAATCGCACAAGAAAAGTGATGATGAATAGTCACAATCCTCTATATACAAAAAATACTGTCAACAGCACAGATTTAATTCTGTCTGTGTGTGTGATGACTGCAGGATTTTTACTGGAATAAAAAATATGATTTGTCAACACAATTGCAAGCTGATAATTTGATAGTTAGCTACAAAACAGACTAGTACACACACACACAAAAAAAGGAAAAAGATTTGGAAATAAAATTTTGTGAAAGGAAAAGTGATTGCTTTAAGAAAACAGATGGAATACAGAGCAGTCATCATTTTGTCTGTGACCGAAAATGTTTTATGTGGACCCAGAGTGTCAATGCACACTCCTCTTGAGAGGCTGTCATACAAAGTAATCATATGTATAATACAAAACAAAGTAAAATATACAGTGCACATGCTGCATGCATATTCTTAATTTTAAAAATATCTTGCTAAGTATAAATAAATAAATACTGTAAATTCAAACATTTTCAAGGGGTATCAATTTTTGTGGTTGCTAAAAACCACAAATTTAAAGATCCAATGAACAATGATCCTTCTGTAGAAACAAGAGGACATGTTCATCAATCAATGAATTGAAGTACTGATGCAAATGTGACTTTTTTGGGTAAAAGCATGAACACTAATACCCTTGAAAATAAATGAATTCACATTAAATAAATAAATCTGATATGATAGAAGACTGGTGGGTGGGGAGGGGGAGGGGGCAAAACACTTTGTATATAGAAAAAGTATATTGTATATTGACAAAGATATTTATAAACAAGAGGCCCAAGTGGGCCTGATATTTGATTACATGTATTTGGGTAGTTGACATATGTAAGCTTGTGACTTCACAAGGATACCGAATTTGTTGAGGGGAAAGAAAAGCTTGGAGCACATAGCTCCTACATATTTATTAAGGCTGGCATGATTTGTCTTCTTTCCTAGACCATATATATAGGATCATAAAAGCACAAGTCATTTATACAACCTACATTTTCCCTTTGATCTCTTCCAGCCCTTAGGGACTTGGCCCTACTTCATAACTCATAAACTGTTCATAGCCCCACCCTTAAGGTATATACACTTACTTGACCTTACCAGGGGAGTTAATTTGTGTAGCCAGCATGGATTCCAGGGTCTGGGAATCCAAGTTAATGCTCCTGTGTAGGAGTCCAGCATGCAAACCACTGGTATTTTAAAAAGTAGACTTATAAATATAACTATATTATTGAATTATTATCAACTTTGAGTGTTTCTTGTTGCATTGTTATTTTATATTTTCTTCAGTTTAAATTATATTTCATACATTATAACACCAAGCATTTATTGATAACTTGTTCTATCGAAATGTATGCATCTTGTATTCAAAGTATAATTTGTAACATATGTTTTAAAGCTTTGTTGCGAGGAGAAGAACTCTGCATAACTTCAAACCTGTAATTCCAAATAGTCCTTATCATAGGTTATTTCCCTTTCTTGACTCTAAGAAGAACTCTGGGTCAGCAGGATGCTTTCTGTTGAAGTTTCTGCCAATGCTGTTGCTTGCATATGAAAACAATTGTTTCAAGGTTTCTCTAGCTATTGAATCTTCATCCATATCTAATGGTACATCAACACCCTTTGTCCAATATTGAAAGGCTCATATGCCAGGCCGCTTAGTGTCAAAGTTTGTCAAATTCTGTTCAGCAGTTTGTTTAGATAAGGCTGTGTAAATATTTTTCTACCTTTACTAACAGTAGCAATATTTGATAGCAGGACAGCATCATTTATATAAATCAGAAAGGCGTTCAAGGTAGGACATTTTCTGTCAAATCTGATCAATATCTAAGTGGTGTTTCAGAAGGTGTTAAAGGTTTTTCTATTTTCAGTGACAGAAGCCATATTTAATGACAGATTAGCATTATTTGCATGAACTTAAAAGCCTGTCACACCAGAATGCCTTCTTTAAAATTTGGTTTAATTCTGTTATGTAATTTTTGAAAAGTAGTTGTTTAAAGGATTTTCCCTTTTTTGTAATGGTGGCCATATTTGATGGCTAAATTGGCATCTATTGTATAAATCTGACGGCCCTTATTACCATAATACTTTCTGCAAAATTTGGTCAATTTCTTCCAAGTAGTTACGAACAAGTCGTTTAAAGCTTTGTCTATTTTTAGTATTAGCAGCCATATTTGATGGCAGATTACCAGTAGCATCATCTATACAAATTTGAAAGCCCTTTATGCCAGAATGTTTTCTGTCAAATCTGGTACAATTCTGTTCAGCGGTATTTGAGAAGAAGTAATTTTTAGGTGTTTCAATTGACATATCTGATGGTGAATTGGCATCATATGTAGAAAATTAAAAGTTATCTATGCCTGAATGCTTTCTATTAAATTTGGTGAAATTCTGTTGAGCAGTATTTGAAAAAAAGTAATTTAAAGGCTTTTCTATCTTTAGTAATGGCAGCCATATTTGATCATGGATCAGCATCATTTGAACAAATGTGAAAGACATTCATGTCTGGATGTTCTGTGTCAAATCTGGTAAAATTTGGTTGACCACTTTTTGAGAAGTTGTTAAAATGTTTTTTCTGTTGTTTGTAATGGTGCCATTTCTGATTGAGAATCAGGATCATATGAACATATCTGAAAGACCATCATGCCATGATGCTTTATGTTAAAGTTGGTTATATTCTGTTTAGTAGATTTTGAAAAGTTGTTTAACATTCTTTTTTCTAATTTTTTTTAATGATGGCCACATTTTATGGTCAATTGGCATCATTTGAAAAAATCTGACGACTTTCATGCCAGGATGCTTTCTGTCAAATTTGGTCAAATTCTGTTCAGCAGTTTTTGATAAATCTTTTAAAAGGTTTTCTATTTTTTGTAATGGTGGCCATAAAAGATGACAGATCAGCATCATTTGAACAAATCTGAAAGTTTCATGCCAGGATGATTTCTTTCAAACTTGGTCAAATTCAATTGAGTGGTTTTTAAGAAGTTGTCAAGTAGCAACTGGGAATGGATGACGCATGATGGATGATGCAATATGCACAATAGACAAAGGATCACACCATAAACTCCTTTGACCTTATGGCCAGATGAGCAAGAAAAGGAAAAATAAAATGTTGACTCAGTAGACTAAATGAAAAACCATTTCACGTTTAATACATTCTAATATATGTGAACAACCAATAATGCGTCACCCTATTCTCTGCATTGCACTGCTTCCAGGCAGTGACTTTAAACTTCAAGTCTGATCTTAGCACTTGAGACAACTCTTACACGAGATTGGGAAAGTGGTCTATTGTTGCAAATGAACTATTTTATTCATGTATGACGATTCTCACTGATAGTACACAAAGACCAATATCGATTATGATACAACACTATCTTTTATTATACAAATAAACGAGACTGCCACATGTGGCACATGATATGCCTATTTTAACAAAGTTTAAGAGTGGACTGGGTGGGGTAAGTACTGTGTGAGGTGTGTTTGTGTGTGTATACTTTGTAATTTTGAGGGGTGCTAATAACTGCAATACCTGAATATGGATAGGAGAACAAGAGTCCCTCGAAGGGACTGATGCACTGCTGACCAAAAAGAATTTCTAGGAATTCAATTTAAGACCATTTCTTCTTTTTAACTGCTGAGTGTTGAAACCATCACCAACATTCTTCAGTGAACGATTTTTGAATTAGCCACTGTGGCAGCCATATTGAATATAAGATTGGCACCATTTTTATTTAGGACACACTAGACACCATTAGAAGTTTTTCTGTGAAAACCCCATTTTAATATAATCATCCATTCAGGAGAATTTGTGACAAGATTTTCAATATGTTCATTGTAGTATCCATATTTGAAGTCTGATAGGCACCATGTTCATTCATTTCATTTTGACATCATAATTAGTCTTCTGGTGAAAACCACATGTTGATATAACTTTTCATTTAGAAGGAGTAGCAATAACAAGATTTTCAAAATGACTGCCATGGTGGTCATACTGGATTTCAGATTGGAACCATTTTCATTTACTACCAACTAGACATCATAAGAAGTCATCTGGTGAACACCCCATGTTGATATGACCATCCCTTCATGAGGTGTAGTGATAACAGTATTTTCATAATGGCTGCAGTGGTGGCCATATTGGATGTCTGTTGCTGTGACTTTCCATCTAGGAGAAGTAGCAGTAAGCTTTTCAAGATGGCAGCTGTGGTGGCCATATTGGATATCAAATTGTCTCCATATTCATTTAAAATCAACCAGACATATTAACACGTCTTTTAGTGAAAACCCCATGCTGACATGACGATCCATTCAGGAGGTGTAGTGATAACAGTATTTCCAAGATGGCTGCTGTGTGGCCATACTGGATGTCTGAGAAGCACCATTTACATTTAGGATCAACTATACCTTGGGATGAATGTGTGTGTAGTTTCATGGCAATCCTCTACGTAGTTTAAGAGGAGTAGTGATAACAAACTTTTGCTAACGGATAAACGGACGTCGGACAACAGACAACAGGCCATCCTATATCTCTTCTGGTCTATGACCAGTAGAGATAAATATACTGATGAGAAACAGCATTTACATTATGAAATACTGTATGAATATGGTATAATTGTACTGACTCTGCAACTAATGATATTAGGATCATACATGTGTTTCTATTTAATTTTCCTACAAAAGAATCGTAAAGCTTTAAAATAAATCATAGAAATGACAAGACAACTACATGCAAGCTGAGTTGCTGTAACTATGTTTCTAGTGAATCATTGACAGTTACAATAACATACTAGGCTGTATGTGAAAAACACTGTCAAGACAGGCATACCATCACTCACAACTTGAAAATCTAGTAGACATATTTGGATAGTTTCATGAAAATATAATTTGTGAATGAAACAGCATGGACAAGTAAATATTATAGAGTTAAATTTCCCCTATAATGATTCTACAAGTGGCTCAAGTTTCATACAGACCTGACATTGATAAAAGTTTCTGACCTTTCATGAGACACTGACCTAAATGTAGGTGACTTTGACCTTGAGACAGGGGCATATCTGTGATATGTGACACTGCGTCTAATCATGATATACAAATGAATAAATTTTCTTGGAAATATTTTCAGTGGTTCAAAATGTATACCAAGAACAAGGAAGAAGTCATTGATTCACATTCTCATTTGCTGTGACCTTGACCTTGGAGCAGGTGATGTGACTGTGGTAAGCAATATACTATCTAGTTATGACATATATGTGGCTAAAAATTGTACTGATATATCCCCAGTGGTTATAAACTTAGACCCAAACAAGGATGCAAGTTATCAATTTTCATTTTCTCTGGCAGTGGCCTTGACCTTGAGGTAGTTGCACAACACACCACCTAGTCAGAATATACATCTAGTTCAAGTTTCATTGAAACCTCCTCAACACTTCAAAAATTACAGCCCAGACAAGGATTCAGGCCACTAACTTGCTATTTTCTTTTGCTATGACTTTGACCTTTGCACTTTACTCTGGTATGCAACACACATCTAGTCATCTACAAGATTTGCAAAATTACTGACCAGACAAGAAAATTTTAACAGAAAATGGATGTATGGATTGACAATGCCATAACATAATCCACCCAACTTATTATGGGCTTATAACGATAAAACTAATGTGAACTTTCTCTACTAATCAAATGTGTAAAGGCCATGAAAATTTATCACTGAAAAGTGAATTTAAAAACAAAAATATACAAAAATGGTTCTTTTATCTCATGATGTACAATGACAAGGTTCTTATGTGACCACTTGCTGTCTAGAAACATTAAAATGGTCTCTATTTTACAACAATCATCTACTTTATTTCTAAAGCTCTGAAAAATATTACAAATGTACCAGACACATAAAAAAAAATCAAATTCTAGCAAAAAATGAAATAAGAATGTAATGACCCATAATGTCTCTTCAAGTCAAGTATCCAAGGCTCCTTGATAAGGTCCTTTTGTTCATTTCATCATGTCTTTTGTTATCAATTATAATCAATTATCATGATCAATTGGACTCCATATGCTGCAAGGACAATCATTGTTTGTATGCATCACTGCTGGCAGTGCTATTCAAATATTGTTAACATAAAATTGTGTATACGAAGTTTGTACATAAATATCACATCAGTATTCCTGACCGACAGGGGGAGGCTTTCGATTTCTACTTTCTGTTGCAAGCTTCTGGCGCAGACATCTCACTTCATTCAACAAAGCTATCTCCTTTTCATCAAAACCACGTCTGCTTCTCTCTAAAGAAACTGTAATTTGGACAAAACAATAAATGATATGTGTAAGACAGAGATTTAACATTTACAAATTCCTCTAAAAGGTTAAAAATATAATGAGTTAGCAACACTATTCTCACCATGTGACAGAGAAATCTTGTGGATATGTGATCCTCACTTTTCTTGTGTTAGTCTGATTGTCTGAGATCAGCTGACACATGACACTTTATACAGTAAGATATGCTTTGCTGAAGTCTTAATGTTGACCCCTACTTCCATGTTTGCAATTAAGCTAGCCAATGCCATGATACAATATGGAAGGAATTAAAAACTTTCTTTTCTCTCTAAAGAACAAATGGGCGAGAAAAATAATGTACACAGTTGGTACAGTACAATTAAATCTATTAAACATAAATTGGTTCAAACATGTTTTAGATAAAGTACAAATTATTTGCATCAGAAGAAAACCATGGCAAATGGAAATACCCTTATACAGAAACTTTGTGGTTTTAGTTCAATCCCCAGATCTGGCATATTCAAGGGTAATTAGCTACTTATCCATGTTTTTTTATTTTACATAATACTCTCAATGTGTGCCTAAGAAATTTTAGTTGGGTAAATTTTGTGAGATTTAGATTTATTATAATATGCACACACCTATCACATGGTTTGTACAGCCCTGTAGATTTTATTTTCAATGACTTTTCAACTCGTTTGTAAGGACTTCTAAAAGTTTAGAAGGTGTATTTTGTCTTATGGAAATTTACCCTTCTCCATGTTACTTTGTTAAATACAGGTGTTATGTGTCATTTAATCCACCAAATTTTATCCCATTTTATTTATTTATTTTATTATTTTTGGACAATACATAAAAAATAAACATTCTTACATTTAAAAAGTGATATATGTTATTAATTTTAATGCTTTTGTATTTCCCCATATAAATTCAAGAATATTTTGGCAAAATTAAAGTTTTTCAACAAATTCAAAGACTTTTAAAAGATAAAACCAACTTGTTTGAAATTCAAGGATTTTTCAAGGTTGTACGAACCATGTATCATAAACAACTGTCACATAAAAGAGTTAGTTTCCTTTGTCTATTGTGGGAACTCTCCACTGTGAAGGTCCATTGTCTCTCCCAATATGGCTGAGCCAAATAAAGCATATGTAAGATTCATCCTGAAACTGATTTAACCTATTAAAGCTAAGTAGTAACAAGAATTAATACATGCAGTGTGGTAAGTTTGAAGAAAATCATGATGTTTTAGGCAGGTTTTAGCAGCTTCCTTTCTATGAGGCATTCCGATATTGAGAAACATGGTTTCAGTATGGGAATTTTGTATGTGCAAGTTTTGATTAAAAAGACAGGTGTGCTCTTATTACATCATGTGTGGATATTATGTTGAATATGGTAAAAAGGTTTTGTTAAGTTTCTCCTGTTTCCTCCGCTTTGAAAGCTATCATACCGTATATACTTGCATATAAGTTCAGTTCAACTGCAAACTGCATAGACCCAGATCAGCCATTGCATAATGTGCCAGCAGATTTGGATCTATGGAGTTTGTTAGGAGTAATCAGTAGAACTAACAACATAGCCCTGATCTGCTTGCACATTATGCGATGGCATATCAGAGTCTATGTTGTTTGAAATTAGACTTGACTTATATGCAAGTACATATGGTATATTATAACATCTGCACTATCTGGAGTACCTGATATATATTGTTAGAACTTGTTCTATTACTGATGTAAAATAAATAGTTTAATTCAAATAAAAAATTACAGTTAAACCTTTGTATAATGATAACCATGGGGACCAACCAGAAAGGGTCATTAGACCTGCCAACCCTACCAAGACATTCTCAGTAATGCAGTCTATATTTTTTCCATAAGTTATACCACTTTTCAGTAAGGTGTACTGAAAGATCATGTACTGCTACTATAGACTTGGAGAATATACATTTGAAAACTTACGATCTGATGCAGCAAAGGCAAACATTATGTTCAACTAAATAGTTTTTCAATGTGCTTTTGTTTGTTGGACGACTTTTCTAGAAAATGCCATAAGCAACAGCTTGATCATGCAGGTGTTTTGCATGAAAAACACAGGTAGATTAAAGTGTCTGAGGTACTCCTGTAAAGATAGTCTGGTTCCCTGACAAACTCCACTGAATCTAATATGAAACCCAGACCTGGATCAAACCCAGACGAGCCAATATCTGGATTTGACCACAATGATTGTCTTTTTGTATATTTTGCTATTATTCCATAATTCCGTAATTTAAGGGTCATTTCAGTAACACTTAACGGTAAAATTGTAAGGGTTGGCAGGTCTATGTCTCTATATATACTGGAAAATATGCATTGATTTATGTACTGAAGTGATGTTTTGGTCTGTAAAAAAAGTGGTTCTCTTGTGCATGTGTTTGCTGTAGCAAGTCTGACTGTAGATGCTATGATCACAAATATAATTTGACACAAATGTATAACGCTCTCTTACTTTTTGAGGTTTCGGAGTCAGAATTTGTCTCCAAAGTGTGAAACAGATCTGACCTTATGGTTCCACCCATATATGACTGGCCAAGCCTCTGTTCTGAAATGGAGATTACCATATACACTTGGGTATAAGCCGGGTCCAAATACAAATAACACAGACCCTGATCTGCCGTCGCATAATGTGCCGGCAGATCAGGGTCTATGTTGTTTCTTCTACTGATTAGTCCTTACAAGCTGCATAGACCCAGATCTTCCGGCGCATTATGTGACTACAGATCTGGGTCTATGCAGTTTGCAGTTGGTATTGAATTTTATGTGAGTACATATGGTACAAAATATGTCATACTGAGACAGCATACAACAACATAAAAAAAAGGTGAAAACAAGTCTTGACTTACATTTATCATTAAAAGTTCTTGTAATTTTTATTGTCACGACCAGGTGACACCACTGCATAATTTGCACAATTTTATTTGATTATGCAACCCCCTTAACCCAACTGGGTCATAATAATGCATAATAAAATGTACATAATTTCTAAAATCATCATTTTACTCACAGGAATCAAAATCTCTCAGTGGTGTTTGATGGAATTTCCCTGAACTACTATTAGTAACCATCCATGTATGCATGTGCTAAAATCAAGTCTCTGGCCAGTTCAGTTCAAATCTGCAAATCGCAGCTTAATAAAAGCTGACAATATGGCTTGTGCACCTGCCAACTATGCAGGTTTATATTATGCAAATTACTTTTAAGAAAATTGCTGCAAGTTTATTACTGGACCACATGCTGGTGTTGTTAGTATTGTAGTGTATAGATATATCAATGCTTCTGATTGGTTGTTTTGGGGCAATTAACCTATTACAGACTTCTTTACTAGAACTATTGAGAACTAGCCATATAAGAAGCATGTGGTTTGCAAACAAAAGTGCTCAATATTGTGGTAGTTTTGTTCATGGTGATGATAGCAATTCTGAAGATGGCAATTTTCTTTGATGGAATAGACAGGAATATTAAACTCAGTGAAGGCAACTTTAAACACCTTACTGGCTATATCATGTTGACTGGTTTGATGTTATATGGCCCAGCAACACAACTAGGTTAGTGAGTGCCAAGGTAATTGGAGTAAAGTGCCTTGCCCAAAGGCAAACCATGCTGATCCGATGGTAGGATTTAAACTTCACCCTTTCAATCATGAATCTGACACTAATCCCTGAGCTACCATGGCTCCTGCTGACATTAGTTGTCCTTTACAACATGCAGGAGGGAGCATCTAGTCTAATCTACGTCACTAAGCCCAAGCTTTTGTCAAAGTACAAATTACTGTATATACTCATGCATAAGCCAGGTCCAAATGCAAACAACATAGACCCTTATCTGCCATCGCATAATGCGCTGGCAGATCAGTGTCTATGTTGTTTGTTCTACTGATTAGTCCTTACAAACTGCATAGACCCAGATCTGCCGGTGCATTATGCGACTGCAGATCTGGGTCTATGCAGTTTGCAGTTGGTATCAGCTTATGTGCGAGTATATAAGGTATTTGCATCAGAAGAAAACAGTAGCCTAGATAGCAAATGAAAATGCAGTTGCACAGAATCTAAGAGTCTTTCCCCAAAACACACGAATCCTGTCAACTCTGGACTGACCCTGCAAGCCTTGAATTTTGAGTCGGATGCTCGACCAACTGAGCTACCATTGATCCATTTTGAGGTAGGCTTTATTTTTTTAGTAAGATTATAAATAAACATTCATTGAGGAAAATAGAGTCTGGTAAATCTAAAACTGTTCATAAACATAATAAACATTTATAAAATTTTCAATATTCATTCCTTTCAATTTAGTAATGATGGAAAATGTGGAGTATGCACAATGTATTATAGGTAATTATACATACTGCTAATTTCTGCATGTCTAGTACTTCCATAAAAAATAAACACATCAACATTACCTGCATTATTATTGAAGTTTACTTGGTCTATTAAACAATAAAAAAAAAAAATGTAAACAAGAGGCCCATGTGGTCCTGATTTTGCTCACCTGAGTTACATAACTTAACAGTTCACCATTTCACTAAGCAGACTAATGTGGTATTGTAACACATCCGTATGCAAACTATCTCTCAAACTTTATATCATGTTGATTTTACTTATTTCATTACATGCTTATAAGCATTATTTCAAAAGATGAAGTTATAAATAATATGAACAATCTTTTGCGCATAAATGAAGTCATCAAAGATCTTGATTATATAAATCTATTTACCAAGTTTTACAGAAACTGGGCTAGGTAAATTGGCTACCATTATATCATTGCTTGAAAATAAACAGCTGTTTATCTGAAGCAAGGATATATTGCAACTCATCTGAAATCTGCTTCAGAAGCTATTATCATTGTCCACCCCTAGAAACCAGATTTTGATGGGTGAAAGTCAGAGGCAATGAGAAACCCAGGAGTGACAGTCTATAGTATATTCATAGTTCTATCAAATTTTAATGCAGTATGATTTTGCCTATATATGTGGTAAAGGAGGCAGCTCAATGACTTGTATACTGCAGCTGGAGCTGGCATTCTTGAGTCGGCCAAATATTTATTTTTTTACCTTTCCCCTTTCAAATCCTTCAAGACCCTTCTAGCTCTCTAGAACTGACGAACTGACATTCACAATAATGTACATTACATACACCTGCCATGGTCAAATTCTCTTCCTCATTTTTCTCTCTCTCTCCCTCTCATGAACCATATCCTTTTTCTTCCAGTAATATCATACTGTAACATTTGTTTGCCGCTGTCCATGTATAATGTATAACTTTTATAAGGAAAGGGCATTATCTAAATTGTGAAAAATTGTAGCCCAATCCCACTGTAACACTTATGGAAATAAAACATGTTTGAACTGAATATACAGAAAGTGTCAAATAAATGATTGACAGGTCACCCTGGTTCAAAGACTATGCCTTTCAAGTTGTTTATACTGGAAACACTTTCACACCATTGCAGCTATTAGATATTGCATGTATTTCATCTTCACCTTTATGTTCTACCAATATTTGGCATGACATTACTTTAGAAGTCTGAACCAACTGAATATCTTCATTAAATAATGACTAATGTTTTGGTCCATCAACTCCTGGATTAAAATTACTAGCTTAAGTATTAAATGTTTGAGGACAAATGTAAACAATGTCATTTCAATCAAACTGGATACTTCATGAAGATCTGTTATGTTCCATGGCACATTGTTTGTTATTATTTGTATGGACACCTCAAGACCTCTCGCTACTGAGAAACTAGCAGGCCTGTGAGGTGACCCCACCCCCCACTGTTCCAAAATTAAAATGATTTTATATATGTCTCCCCCCCCCCCCATCTGTACTTGTGGATGTATTTCTAAAAAAATTAAACAGAATTTTTAGTATAAACACATAAAGATACTTTTTGACTGGGGTTCTTCTTTCTTTTTGATAGGGACGTACTTGCTCCGAGTCCCATTTCCAGGTTTCCAATCATTCCATCCCCAGGTCTAAAGTTTTATTGTTTCAAAAATCGGATTGTACTCCCAGACTCAGGCACTATACCCTATGGCTGGTTTGCTCACCTATTATGAAACCTATTAGTGATCCTTTGCCTTAGATTGATTTATCGTCTGTTTCATATTGTGTATGCTATAATGGTTACAAAAAGTGTATTTAACCCTTTTGCTATGTATAAGTGTCTGGACTGGCATTTCCTTGGATCAGATTTGTTTTGAGTTGTTTATCTTACTATAAAAAAGAACAATTTTATTTTGTTACAATAGAAAAAACATGTTTATTGTATTGTATGTCTGCTCGCTCTGTGTCGATTCGCATTTGTTAGTATTTATTTATGTTCCCCCCTTTTCTTCTTGTGTCTTGTGTATATTATTTTGTTGTGCCCTTATTTTCGAAGCCTCTTTTGCAAGCCTTTTACTAAGCGAAGCACCTTGATAGTATAACCTATCATCGTCATCACCTCTTACTTAAAAGCACAACCCTCTGTTACTTGTATGTTATATCTAGACATGGTACCTATATAATGCTATACTTATGTTAGCATATGTGAATCTATATGGTTTTTTGGTAATGTTGCTTTTTTTAAATATGTTTATTCTATGGATGGGCTTGTCAACTTTTCATAAGGGGTGGGATTTTTCAAGCTTGTGTAGGTGGGGGTTGGGCCACACCATGTGCACCACTGTCCCCTAGTGGAAGTGATATACCCAAACCCTTCCTCCCCAGTGGCTATACATTATTCCTCCCCCATTTTGTGTCCATCATCTTTTTTTTCTCCCCCCTGCCTGCCAAATTATTAGCATTTTTGGCACTATTATTGTTATTGTAAGATGTGTTTCCTTGATATATTTGTATTTGCTTTTGTATTGACTTTTACTTTTCAAGTCAGCTTGTCAGCCCCTTTTAGGCGGTGGAATTTTCCTAGCTTGTGACGGTGGGGGGTGGGCCATTATATGCACCTTCTCCCCTAGTGGGAGTGATATACCTGTCCCTTACTGCTCCAGTGGCTATACTTTGTTTCTCCCCCATTCCTGGCAGACAAAGTCTTGCTTGAAAAGGGATTCTTATATGCATTCTTATGCATATATATGTTAATATTATTTTATTTATTTAGTTAGTTAGCTAGCTGCTTATTTATGTCCTACTTATTGTATTAATTTAGTTTATTTCATATTATTCATGTTACTTTTCCAGTTGGTTTGTCAGCCCCATTTAGGGTGTGGAACCTTTCTAGCTTGTTAAGGTGGTGGTGGTGGTGGGGGGGAGGGGCCATTATACGCATCATCTCTCCGAGTGGGAGTCATATACCTGACCCCCCACTTTATTTTATCTATTAAAACGCTGACATTTTTTTGTAGTGCATTATTTCCAATGTATATTCCTTGTGCTTTTACAATATCTTTTATATAATGCAGAGGCAGTCCTGGGTGGTTTCCCCTCCAGTTTCCAATTAAAAGAATTTCTGTTTTTTGATGATTGACTTTTGATCCTGTGGCCTTGCCAAAACCTGTGAATTCTTTTTCTAAATGTCTAAATAAGGAATCATCACTGATAAAGTCTGTACAATCATCTGCATGTTGCAGAATCTTTATTTCTTTTTCCAAGTTTGGAATGTGTATGCCTTTTATGTTTTTATTATTTATTCTTATACATAGTGTTTCAATGGCCATCACATAAAGTAATATTGACAGTGAACATCCTTGTCTCACTACTCTGTTTATGGGAAAACTTTTTGTTATTTTACCATTTATCTGCACTTTTGAGTATATGTTTTTATACATTGTTGTTATCCATTGACAGAAGTTCTTTTTCAATCTGAAGGGTTTAAGGACCTTATCTATAAAGTTATTCTCTATTCTGTCAAATTCTTTCTCCTGGAAGAATAAAATCATTTCTCCTTTATCTCCTTTCAAGTTTATGAAATCTATTATTGACTGTATATTCATGGTATTACTTTCATACATGTGATTCTAATGGCGGTAGGCCAAAAATACCATTTTAAAGGCCATCTACCGCACATACTGTTTAGTAGTTATAATCAACCGCTTTTGAAATTTAAAAAAGAATTTTTTAATTTTTTTAATACAAATACCCAAACAAGGTATTTTCACGTGTTATGTCAACACATTAGAGAAACCAGCAAGAATCAGTCTAATGGGGACAGGAAATGTTCCACCAGTACAATGACAGGTGCGATGATGTATTGCAGAGTAATAGGATTAGAATTGTTAAAGAACAGCTGACATTTGTTCACAGCAAGCTAGCTGCTAATTGATTACCTTATTGTTGGAATTTGAGGAGTTTAAGGCCAAATGCGGGATGTTTTTTGGGATGAAAGGTGGTCCATGATGTCTTCTGAGCCTTTAATGAAAATAGGCCGACCCTTGGCAGAGGGGAGATAAAATGAAGAGACCGACCATAAAATATTATTTCGGCAGACACATTTGAGTAAGTATTTTGATTTTGGTCCTGTTTAATTGTTATTGTATTGTTCAAGATGTTTTAAGAGGACAACAAATACATTTTTTGTTCAACTGAAAACATGTGCTTTCTCCCGATGCTAAGAAACCATTTTGGCTAAGAAATATTACAAGTTCAACAGTGCTTGGATATCAGAGTTTAAGAGTATGCAGGTGAGCAGCAAAGGTCCCGAGTATGCATGATGTGTTTCAAATGTATGCGTCTTTTGTTTTTTATAAACTATTTGAAGTTTTCATGCACATACATTTAGTTCAAGCCCTAGATAAAATATATCAGTTCAAAATATATTACACGATAATTAATTTTAAAGTTTGGATAAATTATTCATAAAAGCATAAATAGATGTATTTTTTCATTTTTATTTCAAGTCTAAATCAATCTTTATTTTTTTTTTATTTACAGTGGTGAAACTTGCCAACAGATTTTTGGATCTGAGCCATGAAGAGAAAGAAGCCCTTAAGGATGAGGCTCAGGAATACATCTGGAGTCCAAGTTAGGAACTTCCTCCTCGGGGTGAACATAGCTTGGAGGAGTACTGGAGAGTCGTTAACAACCTTACAAACCCAGCAAAAGGAAAACTGAAGTTAGAACTTCTTTGCAGGCTGAGCGTGGTTGTCCTGTCATTACAACATTCTAATGCTGATACAGAGAGGACATTCTCCATTCTTCGCAAATTATAAAGTGATTCAAGGGGAAATCTGGACCAGAGAACTATTGAGAGCCTGTTAAGTGTGAAGCTTAATAATCACAATGAATGTCATCAGTGGTCACTAGACAGTGATCTTGTGAAGGAAACAAAAAATACTATTGGATTTTATGAAAGAAAAATCTTTGCAGTGAACTATCAGATAAACAACTCTGCCTTTTTCATTATTCGACCATATATTGACTCGTAATAAGTAATTATTATTGTAACATTTTCCATCAGAATCTGAATCTGATTCATGTTCAAACTTGCTATTTTATTATAGTATGAAGAGAATACATATTATGGCACAAGAAAGCACTTGTTTTGTTTTCCATCCCCATGAAATGTAAAATTTATGCCATTAAAATATCTACTGGTTTAGAGAACAATCTACTGATCAAAATTTGTAAATCTACTGGTTTGAAATCCTATTTCTGTCACATGTATGTACTTTGAATTGTTCTCCCCTTTTCCCCAAAACTATGCTGATTTATGTTTATGATTTCCCCCATGCAGGTTTTTATTCTTTTAGATAAAAATTTTACTTAATATTTTATAATCAGTTTTCAATAGTGATATTGGTCTCCAATTTTTTAGTTCCGTATTTTCCCCTTTCCCTTTGTAGTGTTATTATCCCTTCCTTCACTGAGTGTGACATTTCTTCTCTTAAAATATGTTATTATAAAGTAGTTCTAATATGGGTATTACTTCATTTTAAAACTTTTTATAAAATTCCTCTGTTACACCATCTGATCCTGGTGATTTTCCTTTATTTATCTCTTGTATTTCTTGTTCTAGTTCTGTCTCTGTTATACAATTTTCATGTTCATTTTTCGAGGTTTCTGTGATTTGCAAAAAGTCTATTCTATTACAGTACTCCTCTTTGTTTGATGTATGTTTTGACTTGTATATAAAAGTTCATTTGTATTTGTTGTTATTTGTCCATTTATTGCCAAACTATCTATAGCTCTTTCTTTCCCGCTTTTGACTCCCTCCCTTTTATATATTCCTCTGGCTTTTGTACATATGTCTTCATATTTTCCTGCTCAGATCTTTATCCCTTCAGATTTGTATTCTTGTAAAGTTTTGTATATTTCTTTTGTTGTTTCATTCTTTCATAAAGATGTATTTAAACTGTTTATAATATGTTTGCATTCATTTTCTATATTACTCATTTGTATTACTCCGTCCACAGCCCACATTGTACATGTACATACAGACTTTGCAGACTTCTACATATTATTGCAAAGTTTGTTTTCTTTTCATTTTTGTTACTCAACACTAATTATAATGTTGCAATCAGATCTGACTGAGCAGTGTTTTACTTAACACTAATTATAATGTCCCAATCAGATTTGACTGAGCAGTTTTACTTATACTAATATATCATGTCCCAATCAGATTTGACTGAGCAGTGTTTTACTTACACTAATTATAATGTCCTAATCAAATTTGACTGAGCAGTGTTTTAATTAACACTAATTACAATTGTTCCAATCAGATTTGACTGAGTACAGTTTAACTTATACTAATTATAATGTCCCAATCAGATCTGACTTAGTGTTTTATACTAATTAAAATGTCCCAATCAGATATGACTGAGTAGTACTTTATTGATACTATTTATAATGTCCCAATCAGATTTGACTGAGTAGTACTTTATTGATACTATTTATAATGTCCAAATCAGATTTGACTATTTTACTTATACTATTTATAATGTTCCAATCAGATTTGACTGAGTAGTACTTTATTGATACTATTTATAATGTCCCAATCAGATTTGACTGAGTAGTACTTTATTGATACTATTTATAATGTCCCAATCAGATTTGACTGAGTAGTACTTTATTGATACTATTTATAATGTCCAAATCAGATTTGACTGAGTAGTACTTTATTGATACTATTTATAATGTCCCAATCAGATTTGACTATTTTACTTATACTATTTATAATGTTCCAATCAGATTTGACTGAGTAGTACTTTATTGATACTATTTAAAATGTCCCAATCAGATTTGACTGAGTAGTACTTTATTGATACTATTTATAATGTCCCAATCAGATTTGACTGAGTAGTACTTTATTGATACTATTTATAATGTCCAAATCAGATTTGACTATTTTACTTATACTATTTATAATGTTCCAATCAGATTTGACTGAGTAGTACTTTATTGATACTATTTAAAATGTCCCAATCAGATATGACTGAGTAGTACTTTATTGATACTATTTATAATGTTCCAATCAGATTTGACTGAGTAGTACTTTATTGATACCATTTATAATGTCCCAATCAGATTTGACTGAGTAGTACTTTATTGATACTATTTATAATGTCCAAATCAGATTTGACTATTTTACTTATACTATTTATAATGTCCCAATCAGATTTGACTGAGTAGTACTTTATTGATACTATTTATAATGTCCCAATCAGATTTGACTGAGTAGTACTTTATTGATACTATTTATAATGTCCCAATCAGATATGACTGAGTAGTACTTTATTGATACTAATTATAATGTCCCAATCAGATCTGACTTAGTGTTTTATACTAATTAAAATGTCCCAATCAGATATGACTGAGTAGTACTTTATTGATACTATTTATAATGTCCCAATCAGATTTGACTGAGTAGTACTTTATTGATACTATTTATAATGTCCAAATCAGATTTGACTATTTTACTTATACTATTTATAATGTTCCAATCAGATTTGACTGAGCAGTGTTTTACTTACACTAATTATAATGTCCCAATCAGATTTGACTGAGTTGTATTTTAAAACATGATCTTATCAAGCAATACAAACTGATAATAATCACTAAATAGACAAAACTAAGAAATAAAACAAATTCTATGTAGAATTAGATCCCCATGAAACTTTTGTGATGGGTACAGTTGTCATTTTTGAGTACAGGTAAAACATTCTTTAGTCTATGTTCCAAATTTAAATTTTTTTCTGTAGTTTTAAATAATGCATCTGAGATATTTTCATTAATAATAATAAGTGAAGTTTTTGCATTTAGTACCATTCTCTGACAGTTTTACATGCAGTCATGAAACTTGATGGGTGTATTCATCTTAGAGGTATTACTCACCACTGGTAAAAGTAGGTCACATTCACCTACTTTTCTTGCTCTAGTGACTTTGCAAGGTTTTGAGATTATGCCACAGTGAAGCTGGTGAGATTTAGCATTCTGCAGAATTCTTGTGAATTTAGGCACAGTTTTCATCCCTTCATATTTTACATGCAAGAAATTTTCAATTTGTATTTCTAACTTACTTTATTACATTCAGATACCTGGTCCTTTAAAAAGATGTTAAACAACAGGACAAGTTAATTATGTACTGGACAAGTAACTTTTCAAAAGTTATTGGACGTGCTTACCAGTAGGAGTTTTTGGTATATATACTGGTCAAATCTGCAGCTTTAAAATTTCAGGAATTGTTGTAAAGATCAACGATTTACATTTTTACCTGTGCATATTTTACCGATTAAGTGACCAAGTACAAGTGTGAAATAGCATATGTAAAAGTTTACAATTTTATTCTTTATGGAAGGGACAGATTCATAAATATTGATAAAAATTGGCAGAACATACAAAAAAAATATCCACTACATGGTTTGATATTTACTGTAAGAAGCATCTAGAGCATCATCAGTCAAGCTTTGTCCATGTTCCTGTGCAATTTCTGCTTCCTCCTCCATAAAACCCAACCTTCTGCTGCCAGCATCAGCAGCCACTCGCTTCTGTGCATCCAGTTCTTCCTCCCCTGCCTCTGTTTCTCTTTCCTAGTGGAGGAGGAGGCACAAAATGAATGAGTAAGTATTACAGAGTCAATCTTTCATTTGTGATATTAAAACCTGAATTTATACAACTTTATTACTAAGACAAAGAATTTACTGAAAACTTTGAGATCAAATATCTCCAAAGGATAATAATGATAGCTGAATGAAATTTACTAATCTGGTCACTTTGCTTTTAACAAGTATTCATGCAAGGTATGAAAACTTTGAATGGGTGAAAATATTATTTCTGATTATTGAGTTTTGAGAGTCAGAGTCTTCTTTGAAAGTTTCATGAATTCCAGACCAGGTTAAATGGAATAGATACAAGTAATATTCACTCTGACAAACATCATTTAATGAGGAAAAAAGTTAAATGAAATGCAAAGTCAATTTACAAATTCAAAATTTAACTGGAGCTGTAAGTGAGCTGTAACTCTCAAGATACCCCCCACATCTGTAGCACGAGTCAGTATCTTAAAGAGTGTTCCATAAATGTAGAAAGTAGGTTCCAGCAACCTAGTTTCGGAGTGGCAGAACTTAATTTTCAGATGCACCTACAATGGACATTTGGTGGTAATTGGTTAAAAAGATGTTGAAATTATATCACAGACATTTTAAGTAGTGTTCAAAATCCTTGAAGAGATGTCAAAGTAACCCAGTTTTTATGTGCAGAATGCTTTAATTCTTCGATGCAACCTCTGTGTAAGTGTGGTAGCAATAGGTGAAAATGTATTGTGATTAGAGCCCAGACATAATTATTACCAATTTGTATCAAGTCCTGAGAGTCACAATGACCCAGTTTTGGTGCATGACACACTCTCATCCCGTGATGAACACAAAGTGTCAGCTTGATGTCAACAGATATAGTAGTAAAGCAGCTGTAGACCTGATATGGAGGATGGATACTATTTTCAAGTGACATGGAGGATGGATACTATTTACAAGCGACATGGAGGATGGATACTATTTACAAGCAACATGGATGATGGATACTATTTTCAAGCGACATGGAGGATGGATACTATTTTCAAGCAACATGGAGGATGGATACTATTTACAAGCGACATGGAAGATGAATACTATTTACAAGCGACATGGAGGATGGATACTATTTACAAGCGACATGGAAGATGAATACTATTTACAAGTGACATGAAGGATGAATACTATTTTCAAGCAATTTTTAATAATCCTGGCTATAGTAATCCAGTTTTGGTGTGCAACACACATACATCAAGCATCCCCTGAGTAAGTTTGGCAGGAATAGGTGAAAAGGTGCTGGAATTAGACTCCAGACTCGATTTTTAACTAATTTTTAATAAATTCTGGAAAGCAGGTCACAACAAACCAGTTTTGGTTTATGACACATTTCAATCCTAATACTAGGCTGTAAGTTTGATGTCAATAAGTGTACGAGTGTAAGAGCTGCAGCACGGACACATGTTTTCAAGCAATTTTGACTAGTAGTTTACAGCCACTCAGCTTAGCATGCAAAATACTTCCATCCTGTGATCAACCGTAATGAAAATTTGATAGTAACAGGTAAACAAGCCTGGATACAATTTGTAACAAATCCTGGAAAGCAGGTCACAGTCGTACAGTGACCCGTTTTTTTCTACATGACACCTTCATCCCAAGATGCACCCAAATTTTGCTGTCAAAAGGTGAAGTAGTATAGGAATTACAGCCCAGACAAAAAAGACAGCGTGAATCCTATACACTCTCCAAAGCAAAGGTATAGTAAAACTCCACACTAGATCAAGAATGAATGTACCGTATATACTCGCATTTAATCGCATTCCAACTGCAAACTGCAAAGACCCAGATCTGCCATCGCATAATGCGCCAGCAGATCTGGGTCTATGCAGTTTGTAAGGACTAATCAGTAGAACAAACAACATAGATCCTGATCTGCCGGGGCATTATGAGATGGCAGATAAGGGTCTATGTTGTTTGCATTTGGACCTGGCTTATACGCAAGTATGTATGGTAAATCCCAATCTAACCAGATATGTAATCAAAGATTATATAGCTCAATTTTATGAAGATTGTACAAGTCTTCAGTAGCCATTATAAACAGTAACTATCATGCAAAAAAAAAATTCTGACTTAAGTGATACGGACAATGAAATGTTGGCCCCTGGGATAGGACATATAAGACATAAATAACAAAAAGAAAATTATTTTCTATTAAAGCAGAAGTACTATAATGAGGTGACAAAACCAGAGATAAATGATGTTTTTTGTTTTCTTTTTAAGTCACTGTTCTTAAAAATTTGATTCAGAAGCTATTATCATTGTCCACCTCCAAAAGTCAGATTTTACTGGTTGAAAGTTACAGGTTTTGAGTAACCTTGGAGTGACAGCCAATATGATCACAATTAGAAGCACAGTTCATCCATCAGTAATTACCTTGATTAGCCACTACAGCCGAGGCCTCACAGGAAATGTATGCAGTCCACTCGTCTAATTCCTGTTCTTATTCACAAGTAAACTATAATGCTAACACGTTGTGAGTAACCTATCACAATATACAATGTATAGTCATTAATATGGAAAGTTTACCACTGAATAAACATATTTATTCCTACTTCCAACTGCATTGGTTACAGAGTACTGTAGCAGGGAAACAATTGTGTGGTTATGAGCAAAATACAATACTTATCAATATGCATCCCCGCACCAAGTTCATGATTCTAGGTAGGACAGTATGCATATAGCATGCTGAAAACTCATGTTTAACCAAAGCCAGTAAAAGATGAAATACAGGTTATGATGAGCTTCTTTTGTTGTAAGGGTGTGGTGCTATGAGAGATGCATTTCATCATCAATTTCACAATTCTTGCATGCACAGTGCCTGAGAAATGAACATCAAACACAAATTTTAACCTGGCAGCCCCAATTTTCTTTGGTGGCTCCAGAATTTTTATTTTGAAATATCCCAATCCAAGTTAGTAAATCTTCCTTGCCAGAACTTTACCATCGTTCCATTAATATCCCTTAGGTGTGCTACTAGCTAGATTTAAACAGTAATTTTACCTTTTTCCTTACCAGAAGTCATCTTAGTGATACAAAAACTTGTCATTGCTTTTAAGTGCATTTAATCATAATAAGTCAGGGTCCAATTGGACCCTAAAATATATGGACGACATTACCTCTCTAGCCAGAATAGGCGAAGTTGGCGAAAATAGGGTGAAGTGAGTGTAGAAAATTCAAAATGATTATACCAATGTGTTTGCATTTTTCATGTCAGATTATTTAAATGATGATGAACTACTATTGAAAGCTTATAAAAATATTAAAATTTTTCTTTTTTTGCTTCACCACAGTTGTTGCATAACATAAAACTGCAACCACGAAAATAGGTTTCAGTAAAAGATCAGTAATATCTTCCATTGCATAAGTCCTCTTTTCATGTGTTTATATGATGAGATATTGGATAAAATTATTCATTTTATTAGTAACAGACCTAGATATATCCACTGTGCCATAATTTACTTCAGTTTGGGCAACACAAACGAATTTTTTCACTTGTTTTTCAGGGTACCTGTGTGAGTTTTCTTGATAGCAATGTAATTTCTGGTATGTATGATCATCAAATTAGCACCAAAATTGACTATAGAACATAAGACATCTTCTATTTTTCCACCTTCCTCTTTGAAGGGAAAATTTACACAAAGGTCGACGTTGTACTTTAATTTTTAATGCATTGTACTGAAACAAAATGTGGTGGGGGTAATGTCATGAAATCAATGCAAGGCAAAGAGAACTTCACCTTTTGGGGATTTTTAGGTGAAATGACAGACTCTAGGGTGACTATTGCACCTGAATCACCCACTAGCATAGACTCTGTAAGTATTGGGATTCTCCAACATACGTGCATTGTTGAAAGCTGATGACAGCTGACAGCTCCCCATTTCCATAATGACATATATGTATTCCTTTCATATTTAGAAAATTTTTGCTGACTAGCTGTTTGGATAGTTGACAGTACATATTAATAATGGTCAATACACACATTTACATTTAGTGCTATGAATTGATTATATTCAACACATGGCCTGAGATTCATCTAACAAGATATGCTTGGTCTAGTGTGAAACGCTAAATGACTTTTCAATGACTTTGTTTCTAATGAATCAAAATCATGTTTTTATTATGACATTCTATTTCATGCTTTTTAATTGAAAATGGAATATAGTTTTAAACAGTGTTCAATATTCAAGTTTGTTGACTTTTATCTGCTTGGTAGCTATGCTGCAAAGATTCATGGCGAAAAATACCCAATTCAAGTGATGGAGGCCCCAACATTTTATTGTTGGAATCATCCCTGGGGCCATTATGATCTACTTCTGCAGTGGAGAGCAGTGCTCATCAAGATGCATCCCTTCACAAGTTTTTATGAGTCTAGATAGGTTAGTATGTATACAGCATGCAAAAAAACCTATGTGGTCATGAGCTTAATGCAAAAGCTTAACCTAAGCCAGTAAAATGTGAAATACAGATCACAGTGACATTCTTATATTGCACAGGTGTGGTACTAATTGAGATATATATAATCATCTAGTTTAATGATTCTAGTATGATCAGTTTAAACACAAAATTTAACCAAAGTCAGTAAAGCATGAAATAATGGTCACAGTGACCTATTTTATGATGAGGGTGTAGTACTCATCAAGAAGCATCCCTTCTACAAGTTTCTTGATTCCAGATACATGTATAACAGTACATATACAGGATGCAACTAGAAGACATGGTTCATACATCCCTGGAAAGTTTTTTTTCAAGGAGTTTTCAAGAATTTTTAAATTTGTCAACAAGTATTTTTAAAAAATGAAAATTCGACTTTTTTTATCAGTGCATAAATAGGCACAAAAGTTGAAGCAAAACACATAACTATGACATACAACAATCAGATGCTACTCCATCTGATAACTACCAGTGTTATGCCTTTTGATCCTCCCAATTATATACCATTTTACTTATTAGTAATTTTTTAAAAATATATAAATAACAATAATTCTGAATTTAAAAAGTGATATATTTTATACAGTTAAAAATTTGTGTATTCCCTCAGATAAATTCAAGGAGTTTATAGCATAATTCTAGGAGTTCTTCCACAAAATCAAGGAGTTTTCAAGGATAAAACTAACTTTTTCTTTCATTCAAGAAGTTGTCAAGGAATTTCATCAAATTCAAGGATCTTACAAGGCTGTCTGAAACACAGAGGAATAGTAAAAATAAATATACCCTCGCCTCCCCCACATCCGATCTCTATCCCATGATAAGATGAGTCTAAAGTTAAAAAAAGCACATAACTCACCTAAAAATAGAGCGAGTACAATGATTTGTAAAAATGTGTATCTTCTTATAGTAAGCATAATATTCACAAAGTTTCACAACAATCTACTAAAAGCTGCAAGTCTAGAGTAGCAGCATTCACAAAGTTTCACAACAATCCACTAAAAGCTGCAAGTCTAGAGTAGCAGCATTCACAAAGTTTCACAACAATCCACTAAAAGCTGCAAGTCTAGAGTAGCAGCATTCACAAAGTTTCACAACAATTCACTAAAAGCTGCAAGTCTAGAGTAGCAGCATTCACAAAGTTTCACAACAATTCACTAAAAGCTGCAAGTCTAGAGTAGCAGCATTCACAAAGTTTCACAACAATTCACTAAAAGCTGCAAGTCAAGAGTAGCAACATTCACAAAGTTTCACAACAATTCACTAAAAGCTGCAAGTCTAGAGTAGCAGCATTCACAAAGTTTCACAACAATTCACTAAAAGCTGCAAGTCAAGAGTAGCAACATTCACAAAGTTTCACAACAATTCACTAAAAGCTGCAAGTCTAGAGTAGCAGCATTCACAAAGTTTCACAACAATTCACTAAAAGCTGCAAGTCTAGAGTAGCAGCATTCACAAAGTTCTGTCATGCACTGCATCAAGCTGTGGGCTAAAAAGGGCAATAACTTTTTAAAAAATCAAGGGAGCACAAAGATCTGTAAAATTGTGCATATTTAAATGATGACCATAATATGTACCATATATATATATGCTTTTATATATGCAGATGCCAATGATGAGGTTAGTGGTAGTACAATGGATCTCTACCTCCTAGCGGTAAACTAAAAGGGAAACTCCATTATAATGAAATAACATGTAATTATCAACTTTTCCAGTGGCAAAATACTTATGATGATGTGTGTTTTTGATTGGAAATGATCATGTGACATATTTGTAGATAGATCTTTCAACTCCTACAAATAGATTTGTTTCAAGTGATTCTAGAAATATTATGACCATTTCTAAAGAAAATGTACCTTTTGCTCCTGGCATTTCTTCATCAAGTCATGGACCTCTCTCTCCAAATTTCTATTTTCTGTACTAATCTTAGCCAGCTGAAATGAAAACAATTGCACCTCAACTTGTAATTATACTCAGTGTTATAATCACACAAATGAAGACCTATTATTCCAAGATTTTAAATCTTGCTTGCTGGACCAGAAAACAACACTAAAAAACAACACTGTTCTATTTGTTAAATTGAGTGGACATACTGTGCTGATAATTCAAATATTCCTTTAAAAAAATTATTTTTTGGGGGGCAAAACAAATTATAATTATTAAATACTTATCTGCTATTGCTGCATTGTTATTTGGCAGAGCATATTATGCTCTGACCCTGTCTGTCTGTCTGTGCATCTGTCTGTTCATTTTCCTTTCATAACAGTAATACAATACCTGCTATTATTGAATTTTTATATTTTTTCCTGACGTTAGTCCCCAGTCCAAGGACATTATTCCTTCCTCCAATTAGTAATTGGAAGTCTAGAATAAAAAAACAACATAATCCCAGTCTGATACCGAAGTCTACATTCGACAACCAGAAAATCTTCCTTCTTTGACTTGGATAGGGACTGAAGGACATCAGAATTGGGAGGGTGGATGGAATTGTGAAATAACAGCAGGTAAGTATTGCGTACTTAAAATTTGTTTACTCCCCCCCCAAAAAAAAAACCCCCTAATTTTAATAGCAGTAATAACCCTGTCATTATCCTTGTTTTTTTTAACATTTCATGTAGCACTGGCAATCATCTCTCCCACCATTAGCAATATTCAAAATCGATATGATGTTATGTCCAATAAACATAATTGTTGCATTTCCTGCTTCTTTTTGCTCAAGAATCTGAATATTCCTTTTTGTTGGGCATTTTCTAGATAATGCCAGAAGCAAAAGCTTGATCATCATGCAGGCATTTTGCATGAAAAACATGGGAAGATTAAAGCATTGGAGGTATGCATGTAATGTTAGTCTAATTTCCTGATCAACTCCACTGAATCTAACATAAAACTTGAATCTGGACCAAATACCTGGACATGATAATATTTGGATTTGAATGCAATGATCATATTTTCATATTTTTGGCTATTATTCCATTAAACCGTAATTTAAGGGTCATTTCAGTAAGACTTATGGTCAAATCAAAAGGGTTGGCAGGTTTGCCATTGTCTTCTAGCCTGAGTGATGCATTTGGCAACCTTGCTCAAAAACTGATCCTGACAGAGAGAATGTTTCATATAAGCCAGGCATGAAGATGGAGGATTTGTGGAGTGTTGTGCACAAGGGACCTTCTGTACTGCAATGGCAGATCCCTTCTCAGTGGCAATTCCCTGGGACTGTCAACCAACAGGTCGAGGAGATTGCTGAACCAACATCTCTGGGGCCACAGGGATGCTTTCAGGATGAGCCATGACTTGGAAGTTCAGGTAATGTTGCTTTTAATAACGCTATTAAATCTGCTTATCCTGATTAAAGAAAGATAAATGCTTTCAAAGCAAATGACTTTAAAGTATTACACAGCAAGTAGAACTGCACATTAAATGCCAGTCAGCCCTAGAGGAACAAATTTAGAATCATTTATATGGGCACAACAAAAGACATATTTATTTTTTCTAACCTGTACATTTTTTATTTCCCTCTCCAAGTTCTCAAGTCGATGCCTGTACGTCATTTCATTCTTGGCCCACGTATCAACATTCTGTTGTGAAGTTCGAGCCAAATTCTCCTGCAGGGCCTAGAGAGAAAAAAATGTAATGAGAAACAAGAGCTTTGATGCAAGTATCTAATAAAACACACAAATAAAAAGATACACCTAGAATGATTGAACAATGGGCCTAACTAAAAATGTCTTCATGGAACACGAATGCCGCAATACAGTGTCTGAAAACTGACCTAAATGCAAACCTTAACCAAGCTGAAATGGACAGATGGATGGACATACAGACAAGGGCCAAACTATATGCCATTACCACTGTTGTTATGAGGCATAAAAATGATTGATGCCATTATACAATTATTGACTTTTGATTTTGGTTGATATATATAGTTTTTTTTTGGTTTTTTTTTTTTTTTGGGGGGGGGGGTAAAACTAATTTTAATTATGTAATATTTACCAGCTATTATTGTATTGCTATATCTTTTCCTGGTGCTAGTACCCAGTCCCAAAAAAATTATTCCATATTCCAATCAGTTCTAAAAAACAACATGATCCCAGTTTGATACTTGTGTCCACTTCCGACAATTGTTTGGTTGTTATGGTTGTTATGGGTTTAACGCCATTTTTCAGCACATGATAGGCTATACATGGTGGCCAGTATATTTGATGAAGGAAGAACCCAAGAAAACCCAGGGAAGAACCACTGACCCACAGGAAGCTACTGGCAAGCTTTCTCACATACCCACGTTGGCCGAGCCTGAGACTTGAACCCATGCAGACAGAGGTGAGATGTCAGTGATCTGTAAAGGCGAGCACCTTAGACCACTCTGCCACCTGGGGGCCCCCTCCGGCAATTGGAATATCAGCCTTGTTTTACTTGGACTGAGACTGAAAGGCATCAGAGTTTGGAGAAGGGCAATAATAGCAGGTAATTATTACACAACTGAAATTAGTTTTACCCCCTAAACAAATCACATTTTAATATCAGTAATACAACACCTGCTATTATTGCATTGTTGAATTTGCCAGCCTGGTGGGAGGCTGATGGCCTAAGATTAGTTGTTAAGTGAACTTACCATTGTTGTCAATAGGATGTTCTACTGCAGACTGGAGGATGGCTTGACAACTTGTAAGGCTGATACAATTTGACCCAAAGCATAAATACCTTCACTCTGGTATGCCACGGATCGAAGGTAAAATGACGAGGAGTGAGATTGCCAGAAGGCGGCTTTCATGATATCAAATTGGCCCAAGATGCAGCTACCATAAAGCTAACTGGACAAAGCAGACCATCTTGATCATACCCAGCAATGATATGACTGAGACTAGGGATTTCAGTAGGAACATGAGCTACTGAAGGTAGCTGATTCTAGGCCAGAAACCCAGGTTGGCAAAGAAGAGAGATCAAATCATAGTTGCTATTGAAATTTAAACAACCCATATCCACTGACAAGGCATGAATTTCACTCCTTCTCCTTGCTGATGCTTGGGACAGGAGAAAGACTGTTCTAGGGATAGGGTTCTTGAAGGAAGCTTCACTAAAATTTTCATAAGGAAGTTCAGACAATGACCAAAGAACACACAAGGTTCCACCTCAGCATTAACAAGTAAGAAACTGGTCTCTGGAGCTCAAAGTACCTGATCAGTTCTGAAAGATGTTGGTATGACCCACAGTGGAGCCGATACAGAATTTTAGAGTCTTAGAAAGGACTACTTTATAGCCCTTAATGGTGGATAATGAGCAATCTTTTTCGTCAAAGAATAAAAGAAGAAAATCTGCAACTGCAGTTAAAGGGGCACAGATTGGATCAACACAACTGTAAACCTTGGGAGTCAATTACCTTCAAGCCAGAGCAATGCATTTCATAACCTTGCTCGAAAACTAGTTGTGGTGGATAGATCACTTGATATGAGCCAGGCATGAAGGTGGAGAATTTGTTGAGTGCTGTGCACGAGAGACCCTCTGTGCTGTGACAGCAGGTCCATCCTCAGCAGTAATTTCTTGGGATCATAAATCAATAGGTTGAGAAGATCAATGAACCATGATTGCAGGGGCTACAGGGAACTATCAGGATGAGCCATGACTTGGAAATCCTGACTCTGTTAAGAACCCGATGGATTATTCTGAAAGGTGGAAAGGTGTAGGCATAAAGTCAATCCCACCTCAGACTGATAGTGTCCACCCACCCATGCCCTCTGGTCTGGAACTGGAGAGACATAAAGAGGAATCTTGTTCTTCAGCCTCATTGCAGTACAAGTCTACAATTGGCCTTCCCAAAAGATGAAACAGTGTCTCTGCCACATACTGGTGTAGAGACCATTTCATGAAGACTACTCGCCCAAGGCTGTACGAGCTTCACCCGAATATTCATCCTGCCTCGAATGTGGCAGTCCCTGCAGATCATCGCCTCTGAAGCTGTCAAACAGAGGAGGTTCCAGACTTCCAAGCTGAGAGAAGGGGCATGAGTGTTCCCATCATGCAGTCATATCTTATGTGGCTGATGTACCTTCAAGTGCTAGGAAAACAGCCTGCATTTCTAGATTGTTGATGTGAAGGGAAGATTCTTCCTGAGACGACAGGCCATGCAGAACTACTCTCCCCCATTAGTGTAAAGTAAGGAGTGAGGTTCTGGAGTGTGAATCAGAACTCAGGTAAAAAACCTGTCCTGATATTTCAACCAACTCAGATGGTGATGAAACTTGGATCCAAAGGGAATCTAAGTGGACAGGAGTCCTTATGAGGTCTCCAGTTTACTAGAAGCAAGAACTGGAGAATCTGCATATGAAGCCTTCCTAGGGGAACTAAATCCATTGCTGCATTCGAAGTCCCTAGGAGACAGAGGCAGAGATGAGCAGACAATGTTGTCTTCTCATCCAGTCTTGCTATGAGTATGAAAGCAAGTACTTGTGAGATTCTGTTCGGAGGAACAGGGACTCTTCATTGATGGGTGAGAACATTTATCCCCACATAAACAATATTTTGAGAAGGGACAAGATCCTAATTCTCCTAACTGGAAATTAGACCTAGTAAAGTCATAATCTCCCAAAAAAGAGAAAAAAACCAGCTGTTAAAGTACTGGAGGATGAGAAACCCAAAGTACTCAAATAAGCCACTATTGCACCTGTCATCCTGGTGAAGACTCTGGAAGTCTGAGCTAGACCAAAAGGAAGAGACAGAAACTGAAAAATTCCTGTCCCTGATAAAACTGCAGGAATTGGGAAGATGGGGATGTGATAATAAATATCCTGTAGATCTATGGAGACTGCCCAGTTGTTCAGCCTGATAGCATTCTTGACTAAGGCAGCTGTCTCCTTCCTGAACTGCTCTTCCTGGCCCCTTTGGTCACCTTATCATGAAAAAGATGAGCAGAAAAAAGTTTTAAACTGCGACTGATTTTGATTCTGATTGTTTTCCTGTTTAAAACATTTAGAAAGGTAAGCCATGGACCTTTCAGGATGGAGGTGTTCCTTCGCTGGTTTAGTCAGCTCCGGTCAAATGCTCCAGGAACCGGTGTTGCTGATACCTCAAATCTTGTGAGGTCACTGTAGGGACTAGCCCTCTGAATAACATCTCCGCATCAAGAAGGACAGCCAACAAAAGGCTTTGCTGTACACTGAGGACTGGTTGATACTCAACTTCCTCAGGCATGCTGTGTTCCAGCAAAACCTTTGATGTCTCCAAGGCTGTATCCCTATGGAGGTGAAGGAGCTCTGCAGAGAGAGTCATGGACATTAAGAGCACATGTCTTGATGTCTTGGCAGCAGCCTCTAACAATTTCTGCAACACAGCTGGATGCAATGATTCCTTCTTCAACAGATTGAAGTAGGCAGCTGAGAACAGATCGGCATGCGAGACTATTGTAACTAGTCAAAACTTTCAGTTCAAAAGCCTTGACAAGGAGATGGACCCAGGTCCCTGCCAAAATTCTGACCTGGAAGGCATCAGAGGGAGTCAAAGGTTGGGTGCTTATGGGGCCAAGTGGGTGAACAAACTCTGTAGCTGGATGCTGAAACCAGGAGCCAAAGCGTAGAAGAGGGGACAGACCACTCCTGCTGTCTGGCCCCATCATGGCCTCTAGACAACTTCATAGACAGCTACCTCACCATCTCTGAGTGAGGGAGCAACAGCAAGTCCAGCTTAGACTGGATCCTAGCTTTTGACATTCCAGAGGGTTTGGGACACAGCTCTGGGGGAAGCAGGTGGTAAACTTCCTTATCAAAAGTCCAAACCTCTTCCCCTCCATCACACAATCCATAGGATAGGGCAAAAAAAAAGGAGAACCCAACAGATGAGAAGAAGCTGGTGTGATGGGTTCTTCTGGGAACTCATCTGCATCCATAAAAATCAACAGTTCGTTGTCCTGTCCTCGTTCACGAGGTGAGGCAGGACTATTTCATCTCCCTCCTGGAAAAAAGGGACTTTCTGACTGTGATTTCATCATCCTGGAAAAAAGGGACTTTCTGACTGTGATTTCATCATCCTGGAAAAAAGGGACTTTCTGACTGTGATTTCATCATCCTGGAAAAAAGGGACTTTCTGACTGTGATTTCATCATCCTGGAAAAAAGGGACTTTCTGACTGTGATTTCATCATCCTGGAAAAAAGGGACTTTCTGACTGTGATTTCATCATCCTGTCACTGTTCATGCAGGGGTAATAGACTGTTAATCCTCTCTCTCTCTGGAGTACGGGATTAGCAATTCCCTCTTGATGCAGGAGGTGGCAAGTGGCAGTTTCTCGCCCCATCCCTTGATAACAAAGCCATAAGAAGTGGAGAAGATCCAGGGTGTGCCTGTTCCACGATCCATGGCAAAGTCCTTTATGCTGTCATGGTCAGGAAAAGGAGAGGTGATTGACTCATCCAGGTGGTGGAAGTACCCAAGCTCATGGGTTGAACGTGTACATCAAGAAGAGAGGGGTATGGACCTGATCCCTTCCCCCAGATCAGTCTTCAAAATTTTAAGCCCATTCCCCATAGGGATTGAATGGAAACAGAGAGAAGGTTATTGATCTGATTCCCTTCCCTTAGACCAGTGATCAAAACTTGGTACCTGTTCCAAAGACTGATATATCTGACACCCAGCATATGTCACTTGGTGCTTGGTGACTGGTGCTCAATGATCAGTGATCCAAGACCAAAAATTGAAGATCAGCACCATACACCATGCCCAGTGATTGGCGCCTGGTTACCTGATGATCACTGCCCAGTGACAGACACTTGGTGAATGACTGTCATGAGTGTCACTTGACACATTTCCTGGTGACTGGCATCAAGTGCCCAGTGCTTAGTACCTAGTGATCCAGTGCCTGCTGACAGATCTTGTGACTGTCATCTGATACAGGAGCCGGTGCCTGGTGCCCAGTGACTGGTCACAGTGCAATCACTGGTCAGATGGTGTAGACCTTATTGGAGAGTCTATGTTCTGTGAACCAAACTCCAATAAATGAAATCTCCTTGATTTAGTTCAAGGTCTACTTGAGTAAGACTATGACCATGCTTCCCTTGTGTCAGGAAGGCGGGCTTGCTATTGGGGACTAGCAACTTTCCTATGCTGGGAAGTGCTGAGGATCCCTCCATCTCCAGAGAATACACCTTCCCATCAATTGTCAGAAATTCCCCTCTGTGGAAGCAGGTGACTTCCTAACCCTGGACACCTCTCTCATGGAAGATGGAGACTTCTCCATATCAGGAAGTGCCACAGACCCCTCCTGGGAATGGAAGGGGTCCCCCAGAGATGAAAAGGAAGAAGCAGGACCTTTTTTCCTGGCCCTATAGGCCCAGTGCCTTTCCACTAAGTCCCAAACCTCATCAGGCCGCAAACAATAAATGGGGCAAGTGCCCATGTGTATGCACGTTGTACATTCTAAGCAGGTGGGGTGAGTGTCCCATACTGCTTTTATGTCCACATTTACCAACACCTTGAGGAATTACTAAAAGCTGAAAAGAATATAAGAAATGAAACAATATACTGGAACAAAAATTAGGTAGAAATTACTTACCCTGACACCGGTTATTACTATCAGAGGGATGAACAAAAGAAGCACCGCTTTCCTTGAAATGTACCCAAAACCCTCAAAATCAAACAAAAGGGACACAGATAAATGAAAATAAAGCAAGAACCAGGGAGAAATTAACAAATACAATACAAAAAAACGATTCAATTGAAAGTAGAAATGCCAAAAGATGACTTTTGATGGAGTGCTGAGTGCCCAAGAGACAAATGTAGAAATGTATAACTCCATTAAGAGAAGACTGATATTCTGACTGTCAGAAGTGGACTGAGGTATCAGACTGGGATCATGTAGTTTTTATTCTAGACCTCCAGTTACTAACTGGAAGAGAGAAATAACGTCCTTGGACTGAGGACTAGTGCCAGGAAAAGATATAGCAAGGCAAGATAAATATACATGCAGTTTTTCTGGTGTCGAAAAATTCTTGTATCAACCGATATCAAAAGTCAATAACTGTTTTATTATATGACTTAATTTCCTGATAATCTCATGCTTTACTAGTATTGAGACAAGAGTCAATCAAGTTTGAACTGGATCAATAAAATCAATCTACAGCAAAAGTTCAATAAATAAATGCTTTTTAATTCATTAGATAAAGTAATGACATGAATTTTAATAATGGAAACACAAAAAGGGGAAAGAAGATTATAAACAAGTGAATAATGATTAATAAACCATTAAGTGAGCTTTTGAAATTTTACAGCACCATTGTGGGCACACGTGAGGTTGATGTAATGTTTTAGGAGAGAGAGCTTCTGGTTGAAACCAATCGGAAGACAGCAAAGTCAGAAGTAAAGATGATACAAAGCAGTAAATCTATTTAATAGTTCAAGATAATGTATAAAATCTTACTGCAGTTTGAAGTAAGAAATTACAAAATATACTTTTCCATGACTTACAGTTATGAAACAGAAGAATATTAAATTTGCTTCACATAGCTTTGATTTTCAACTTTTACTGCTGTAACTTGAGAGTTTGAAATCAGTATGGGTATGACACTGGATTTGGGGCTTCAGGTGGCCTAGTGGTCTAAGGTGCTCGCCTTTACAGATCACTCACACATCTCACCTCTGTTCATGTGAGTTCAAGTCTCAGCTTGATGAATGTGGGTATGTGAGAAAGCTTGCCAGTAGCTTCCTGTGGGTGGGTGGTTCTTCCCAGGGTCCTCCTGGGTTCTTCATCCACCAAACATACTGGCCGCCATGTATAGCCTATCATGTACTGAAAAACATCATTAAACCCCACAAAACCAAAAACAAATGACACTGGATTACTATAATATTTCAGTACAAAGCTGCAGTCTTATAACATGAGAGTATGACACTTCCTTGTTATAACATGACCCAACATGGGTTTAAAGATTCCTGAATATGATATATGATATGAAGAAAACATTTTATGAGTCTTATATCATTCTCATATTCACTAATTCACATTATTAAGATACTGGATATACTTAGGGCAATAACAAATTGCATTTAATTTGTTTCACATGTCGATTACATACATCTATACTATAAATAAGAACTCCATACTATCTCCAAACAATATTACATGTATAGACTTTGGAAAGTTAAACATTCATAGTTACAAAGAAATTATTACAATAAATTGAAAAGTTTCACAAGTATCTAACCAAGATAAATAGTCCCACCAATATCTAGCTGAGAGAACAGTCTCTCAAGTATCTAGCCTAGTAAAATAGTCTTACCAGTATCTAGCCAAGAGAAACAGTCTCACAAGATTCTAGCTTGGAGAGACAGTCTCACAAGTATCTAACTAACAGAAGGTCCAGAAGTATGTAGCCTAGAGAAAAAATCGCACAAGTATCTAGCCAAGAGAAACACTCTCACAAGTATCTAGCCCAGAGAAAATAATTTCACAAATATCTAGTTAAGAGAAAGTCTCACAAGTATCTAGCCTCGAGAAAAAGTCTCACAAGTAGCCTTGAGTATCTAGCTAAAAGAAACAGTCTCACAAGTATCTGGCCAAGAGAAAGTCTCACAAATATCTAGCCTAGAGAAAAAGTCTCACAAATATCTAGCCTAGAGAAACAGTCTCTAGTATCTAGCCTAGAAAAAAGGTCTCACAAGTATCTAGGCAAGAGAAAGTCTCACAAGTATCTAGCCTAGAGAAAAAGTCCCAGAAGTATCTAACTGAAAGTCACAAATATCTAGCCAAGAGAAAAAAAACTCACAAATATCTAGCTAGAGAAACCAGTCTCACAAGTATCTAGCTAAGAGAAAGTCACACAAGTATCTAGCTAAGAGAAAGTCTCACAGGTATCTAGCCTAGAGAAAAATTCTCACAAATATCTAGCCAAGAGAAAGTCTCACAAATATCTAGCCTAGAGAAACAGTCTCTCAAGTATCTAGCCTAGAGAAACAGTCTCACAAGTATCTAACCAAGAGAAAGTCTCACAAATATCTAGCCTAGAGAAAAAAATCTCACAAATATCTAGCCTAGAGAAACAGTCTCACAAGTATCTAGCTAACAGAAACAGTATCACACTTCTTGTTGTAACATTTATTTTTGTTGGTCTCAATTTTCATGGTTTTGAAAAAAAAAACAATTTTGTGGGTTCTTAAATTTGTGATTTTGCCTGTCAAAGTTTGCATAATTTTAGGCATTTAATTTCGTGGATTAACTTCAACAAATATCTCAAATAAAGAATACAGAAGAAAAAATTATGAGGGCAATAAACAACGGTCACTTCAATGGTTAAAACAGTACAACCACCTGTATGAGCACAAATCAAACACCTGTCAAGATAAATCACTTACACTCAACATTAAAGGTAGCCGACGCAGCCAACAACACTAAGCTACTAATCATTTATTAAAATACATGTGTATGATCTCTTCCTAAACCACTGTCCATAAAGTGGCACCATGTATTACTTTCTGACCACCATGGCATTAACACAGTGGTAAAAATCAACTTAGATCCCAGTCGGTTTTGATAATATCATTATTCCACATGTGAACCAAACACATAACCAGCTGCCCCTTACTCAATGCAATTAGCAAGCAGTGTCAACATTTGATGTGTTCAGAACCTATCAAAGTGCAAATATGCAAACTAAATTGAAAAACAATGGAATCAATTATTGTTTGAGCATGACTCAGGTATGAACCAACTTCAACAACAAGACTTTATATAAAGTATCGTCAATGAAACCGACTGAAGCTGAATGGACAATTGGTGCTCACATGAAAATGTGTGAAAGATCAGACCTAATTATTTGTGGTTCTGAGAATATTTAACTTCTTTAATTAAACAACTTCAGGATTATTTACCCGACAAACATTTGTGTGTACCAGCCAACTTGAGTAACGCGATGTTGGTTCAGTGGTTTTGTCCGAAAATCAGTGAAGTGTGAGCTTCAATACTCTGTCAAAATTAGTGTATATACCAAGTGTTTTATTAGTAATTGTGCCTCAAGCAATAGTTTTAGTATTTTACAGTCATGTTGTTCACTGGGATTAAGCATGCATGGATAAAATGAGACATGCTTTCAACAGGAATCAAATTTTCATTTATAGCATCATTTTTTATTCTTTCTTTCATTTTCAGTCACAATGTTTAAATGCCTTATGCTTCTTCTCGTTTCTCTCGATTCTTATTTGTCTCACAAAATATCGATTTAAGGCAGTGAGTGGAAATTACGGCTACCAGATACTGTATAGATACGTGGGAATTGAAACAATATAAACTGCTTTATAATTCCTTTTTTAAAAGGGTGACAATAAAACAGACAAATGAAAAAGCTAATATTTTTTTTAACCATATTAAAGAAATAGCTTTGTTGATCTCTAGGAATGAAACACAGTAAAAAAGAGGGATGGGGGGCTTCTTTATCATATGTGGCTAATTTTTCGTTGGGTCTTTAAATTTGTGATTCAGGGAAACAATGAAATCCACGAAAATTGGTACCCCACAAAAATTAGTGATACTACAGTATATAACCTAGAGAAACAGTCTCACAAGTATCTAGCCAGGAGAAAAATTCTTACAAATATCTAGCCAAGAGAAAGTGTCATGAGCATCTAGCCTAGAGAAAAATTCTCACAAATATCTAGCTTAGAGAAACAGTCTCACAAGCATCTAACCTAGAGAAACAGTCTCACAAGTATCATGCCTCACAAGTACTAAGCCTTGAGAAAGTCTTGCAAGTACATAGCCTAGAGACACAGTCTCACAACTATTTAGTCTTGAGAAGTTTCATAAGTATCTATCATCTAAAAAAAAGATGCTGCATTAAATCAAGGAGAAAAAAAATAGATCTAAACAGAGAGGCTTTACTGAAGAGGTTTCTAAATCTGACAGACATGTAAAATTTGGATACTGACCTTCCTAACTTCTGCCTCACGTTCTTTCTCTGCCTCTCGCAACCTTTGCTGTATCCTTTCCTCAAGTTCCTGCTGCTTACGATGCATGTCATGTTCTGTTCTTAGGTGGAGGGAGGAGGTTGCGAAGTCCCGGAATAGTTCCTTTAATTACAAAGAGGATGTTCAACTTGCTGCAGAAATATATACATGCTTATATCTGTGCAGTAAAACCTATATACAATGGTTACACAGGGAACCTGTTAAAAATCGTGAATATGTGATGATTTGCACATTAATGGGATCTACTGTTCTTGACCTTATAAAACTAAAGGTAGTTATAAGCACAGAACAGAACAAAACAAAAATTATCTTTTTGATTTGTACATCTTTGCATACATGACAAGAGTCCCTCCAAGGGACTGACACTCTATTGGGCAAAAAGAATTTCCAGGAATTCAAGATAAGACCATTTCTTCCTTTTAACTGTCGAGTGTTGAAACCATCTCAAATATTCTTCAGAAACAACAAGATTTTAAAATAGCTGTTGTGGTACAGATACTGGATGTCAGCTTGGCACCATTTTCATTTAGGACAAAGTAGACATCATTAGAAGTCTTTTAGTGAAAACTCCATGTTGATATGACCATCCATTCAGGAGGAGTAGTGATTATAAGATTTTCAAGATGGATGCTGTGGTGGCCATATTGGACATCAGATCGCCAGCATTTTCATTTAGGACCAACTGTGGTGGCCATACTAGATGTGCGAATAGCACAATTTTCATTTACGACCAACTAGACCATGGGATGAATGTGTGTGTAAAGTTTCAAGGCAATCCTCTAAGTAGTTTGGAAGTAGCGATAACAAATATGTGCTCCTGCTTCACGCAATTTCTGTACAGAAATACCAACATTCTATCCCAGAAGGGTGAAAGTCAGACACATGACCTTGACAGCTAATTGGCCTTTATTAAGAAAAAATAAAAAAAGGAAAAAATAAATAAATAAATAAAACCCTCACTAAGTTCCTAGTTTACAAGAGTTTGAATTCTGCTGATTAACATCTATCTATCTATTGGCACTTCAAATTTATCACATACTTAGCAAGACAAATGCCACCTTGGGAATGCCAAGATAGAATCTTTTCCTGGTGCTAAGATACAGCATCTGACACATCTGGCCAATAATTCAGAGCTTCAGACAAAGTCAAAATAGTAATTGCAGACATCAGAATTAATGATAGGCAAAGAGTTGTGCTGAAATTACCCCTGCAGACCTTTAGAAATGTATTCCCACTTTGACACAACAGGTGTTTTGCAATGCAAAAATCTTCTTTCAGCTGGTGAATTACTCCCTGAAACTTTCTTTTGATGCTAAATTCTTTCATCTCCAAAAACTATGATTTTATCCCTAAACAAGATTCCAAGTTCTGTACAAGGACAGACAGCATACACTGGATGGATGAAATTGCATCTACTTACACTCAGCACTGGATCACCTTTTTATAGATTTGCAATCCAGACTCAGAATTTCAGTAGTAAATCTTTCCAAACATCACGTTCTGACTTTAGCGAAGCACAATTTACTTTCAAAAGGTCTGAATTTTATCCCAACACTGGACAATATAGACACTTTGAATGAGGATATAAAGGATTTAAAAAGCATTTGTCAGTAAACTTTAATTTCACCTATTTGGCAACTCAGAAACAAAACAAGCAGCCTTGTGAATCCAAATTCAAAAACAAATCCAGTTGGCAGACTGCCCAGATGCTGGAGGATTTACAGAATTGCATGTCTGACATCATAAACAAAAACATACCTGACATTTTTATTCTGAATTCAAATCTCAGTAAAATATATTTATGGGGGGGGGAATAAAATTATCATTATTATGTTATACTTACCAGCTACTATTGTATTGCATTCAATTTCCAAGATTCTCAGTCCCTAATCCAAACTAATTATTTACTCCTTCTAGTAAGTATTGAAGGGTAAGAATTAAAAAAAACATAATCCCAGTCTGACGCCTTAGTCACAGCAAACACATGGAATACCATCCTCTTTCGACTTGGACTTAGAGTACAGGACATCATAACAGGGTGGGAGGAGGGAATCTTTGCAACAGTAGTAGGTAAGTATTGCATATTTAAAACTACTTTTACCAACCCCACTACATTTTAATAGCAGCAATACATTAGCGGCTACTATTGCATTGTTGAATTTACCAGTTAGAAGGCAGGCTGATGGCTTCAATAAATCTGGTATTGAACAGTATTGTACTTACCCTTATGGTTGGAATGTTCACTACTTTAAGCTGGTAGAAGTTTGGGCCACATGCTGTGCTGTCACTATTGGGCCCAACGAAAAAATGCCTTGATGCACCAAAGATCAAAAGTAAATAGAGAAGGTAGTGTGAGACTGCCAGAAGGCGACTCTGATAGTGTGGAAAATCCACCTGGAAATAGTGGCTGTGATCCAGCAACACCTTTGACATCTCCAAGGCAGCATCTCTGCAGAGGTGAAGAAGCTCAGTAGAAAGTGCCATCGACATGGATAGCACATGTGTGATGTCTTCACTACAGCCTCCAGGGGAGGTAATCTATAAATTACTTCCCTTTGGCTATATGATGTATAGACAGAAAGACATTTTGCGTCTTTCAGAGAGGGCTGGATTTGGAGGTAGTAAATGTTATTTCCTAATGTTAATGAGATCGAGTAAGTATTCTTAGAGAAACATAATTTACTAAAATATTTCCTGTCTAGTTAAGTAGCAATAGCAAATCTGTAATGCCATATACAATTTTATGTCAGCTACACTCCATATGTCTTTATGTATATGTTCATAAATAGATTGATGGATGGATGGATAGATTAGTTTCATTGCTAAGGCAGGTTACTCATGGTGTAAATAGATGACAAACTCACCCACTACAGAAACAAGAAAGAGATAAAGATCATGTTGGATATGTAGATATATAGAGAAATTATCTAATATAGGTAGGTAAGTCGATAGAAAGAAAGAAAGAAAAAAAGAAAGAAAGAAAGAAAGAAAGAAAGAAAGAAAGATAGATAGATAGATAGATAGATAGATAGATAGATAGATAGATAGATAGATAGATAGATAGATAGATAGATGGAATTATTTCTTGTCTTTTGCTGTGAATATTTATTCATCCTAATGCCTCATATTACATTTTAATAAATTCCCTGATTTTGTAATCTCATTCTCACAATTTGCCTTAGTTTCATCTTTAAACATTTTTTTGGTGTTTCACCTACCTTTTTGTATCAATTGAGTGTTTGTCTCCTCAGTTCTTGCTTTATTTGAGTGTTATCTGTGTTCTTTTTGTAAATTGTAGGGGCTTTTTGTGCCCTGCTTAGCAAATGGTGTTTCATTAAATTGTATTCTCTATCATTGTTCCGGTGCTAGGATAAGTATTTTCTACCCTTTTCTGGTGTGGGATTTTTTGTTTTGCATTCATTTTTTTTCTTTTTAGAGCTTCTAATGTCGCAAGGTGTGGACAAGTGTGGGCAAAGGAAGGCCCCACCTGCTTAGCTTGACAGGGTGTGCACACAAGGATGGCTGTCCAATTTGTTGCCTTTGGTCTGACCAGGTATGGGACCTTATGGAAAGTTGCTACACATACTGGGGGAGGAAGAAGGGCCTCTCTTCCTCCTCATCTTCACTGGATGACCCCTTCATTCCCAGGACAGGTCTGGATCTCTTCCTACTGATCCTGTGGGGCAAGAACGTTCTGTGACCTCCATGGTTTGGAGATTATCTGAGGGCTAAGGATCCCTGACACTCGTTATGATGCCAACAGTGCCAATGAGGGATCAATCCTTGGCGCCTCACAAGGGAGGAAAAACACCTGAGACCAATTCGAGCCTCCTGCCTAGGTATGAGCAGTGCCCTCTAAAGGTCGGTGTTCCAGTTAACAAGATAAATGAATCACATTTTCCTTAGAGGGAAGTCAAGCAGCGATCTCATTCGGATAAATCACCAGTCATCGGGGTTTGATTATCTGTCTGGGACCAGGGATCGGATTGATACCCCCCACCTATTTCCTATGTTACCATTAAATACGTTGGAGATAGGGAATTGGGTTGTACTCGCCTGTCTAGGGATGGAGATAAGATTTATATCTCTACCCCACCCAACCCCATGGCACCATAGATGTTTCCTCCTTTTTTCCAAAGTAGGGTGGATATGACAGGTCAACACCAAGGATAGGGGCTGCCACTCGCCTCTTAGAGCATCTAGAAGGGATCAGCGATCCTATTTACCTAGGAGGTTTGCAAGAAGGGTTAGTCCCATCATTTCGCTTAGAGCAGCCTTGGGATGACAGCAACCCCATTTTGACATCTCCCTCTCTAGAAAGAGATACTGGGAGGGACAATTCTGTCATTTCTGGAAGGAGACTCAGGACAATGATGTACTCAAATTAGTTCTCAGAGGAACCGGTGGTGATGGTCCCTCTTCCTCCATTGGGGTCCCTGGCTCCTTCCCACATGTTGGGCCAGGTGTTGGAGGAGGATGTGATCAGTGAAAAAAATCCTCATTTTTAGCCCTGTCATAGAGCGCAAGCTCTATGAAAGATGGACAGATGGAAGAGACCACTCCATATGAAGCAGTTGGCCCTCCTTGATGATAAATGGGCCAGGACAATGAGCCTGCCCAGGATGCTTACCAATGAAGGAACTCCCATAATATGGAGCTCTGGAGATTTAGTCCCCCCCCCTTGTTCAAAGAGGTAGTTCATTACGACTGAGTTGTCCAAGTTGCTGATTGTGGTAAAGCTTGAAAAGATGGATGCTCATCCTCTTAATCAAAGTCTATTGAGGCCTTAACTTTGTAAGTGGTATTAACTGTTGGAGGTGGAGGGCATTCAGAAAGCAGCTAAATTTGATATATTTCCTTTATTGCAGCCTTAAATTCTGTCCATTCCATAGTCAGATTGGAATGTTTGGGAAAGTCTGTGTCATTCCCCTCTTGGACAGGGGAGTTGTCCTCCTCCTGCATACCGAGCATCCAAGAATGTAACATGCTGCATAGCAGTGATGATGCTGTGTCATGATGCATATCATGGGCCCTACCTATTGGGTATGCTAGAAGAGCCAGCAGTACTATGTCCAGTATGGAAGATATTGGTCCAAGATGGCTGGTTGGGATGGGATGGACAGCTTGGACAAATTGTGACATACTATATCTGGTCGGTCCGGCTGGTCGCATGGTCTGCCGACCTGGGGCGGTTGGCTGGGGGTAGTCCACCATTGCTGTTACAACTGTCGAGAGATGTGTGGTTCACCAATTCGAAATGATTTAGTCACACCTGCCAATCCTGTACACTGGTCAGCCTGATGGCTGTAGTGCATGGCATATATGGTATATGACTTGTGGGCCTAGCCAGCCTGTGAAGTTGATTTATAATCCCACAGTGGCACTAAGGCCATGCACAGGTGGGGCTGGGGACTTATGCCCAGCGGGCTGCCAAAATGGGGTACAATCTGTCCCAGTTTTGTCAAAGTCGCTCATTGACAACCTTGAGGATAGAGATTTGTGATGGGTGCTATCGCTGCAGTTTTGGAAATTTTCACTGGGGTGTGTAGGGGGGAGGATGGCTGCATCTCTTTGTCCCCCATAATGTTCGCAATCGGTTCCAAATTCAGATGAATACTCAACACGTTCTGTTCAGACAATTTAGAACATGCCCTCTTCTCTTAGCCCTTCAATTGCCTTATTAAGTTGTTGGAACCTATGTCTATGGCCCACTACACACACACACACACTGCATGGATGTGACAAGGAATATTTAGTATATGCAAGGCATGTCTCATGATTATCTTCTGCAACTTTGTAGCACTTGCATTTCTTGCACTTGTTAGACATCTCTGAAATGAGAGAGAGAGAATGTGAGAGAGACAGAGACAGAGAGAGAGAAGTGCATACACAAAATATAAAAATTATATTCAACTTGGCAAACTAGTATTACCAAGAAGACCTATAAGAAATGCATAATAAACCGAAGTTTAACAGTGCAAATAAAAAATATGACAGTGAAAATGTCATACAAGTCTTATCGATCTATATCACATGGAGAATAATGAACAGCAGAAATATGAATAAATTCACCAAAAACAACACAAATGTTGTATACTCCTGATGTATCAACCTTGTGACTTACTAAACCACTGAAAAAAAATTGCTGGGTGGTTTTAAAAGTATGAAAAATTCCAGTGGATTTTTGTGGCACTGTTAACAGTCTTTCAGCAAAAGGTTAAATGTTAATCTGGGATATGGGTGACCACCTAGCGGTGGCAAGGGGGGGGGGGGGGGGGGGGAGTAATCTGTATGAGTTACTTCCCTTTGTCTATATGATACATAGATGAAAGATGTTTTTTTGTCTTTCAAGGAGACCTGGACTCGGAGGTACTGGAGGTTATTTCCTGATGTATCTGTGATCAGGTAATGTATTTGATGGAGAAATCTGTCCATATAACATGGTTGCCCTCACCAAAATGGTACAATTAAAGAAACTTTGGTTTATCACGCAAAAGTAAACATTCATGTCAAACAAGGCCCAGAACGCTGTAAAATTTTGGTAGAAAAAAAGTTTGATTTATGTCATTTTGTTACTGAGTCACTTACAACATTTGGTTAAATCAATGTAGTTTTTTTTAAATCACTGAGTGTATGCAAACCTTATAATGCAATGGCAAAGCACTTAGTCAGAAAAGGACAATATAACTCAATCAAATTTTGATGAAAGATGGAAATCAAGCTTGCTCTCTTTAATATTAATTCTCATACCAAATGTCAATTAAACTTATCCAGCTCTTTAAAAGTTTTTGAGTGGAGACAAACTTCATTAGAGAAGGGCAAAGTTCTAAATCAAACGGGCTATAAATAAGGTACAATTTTAACAGAGTGTGAAAATCAGGCTTTTCTGAAAATTAAGCTTCATACCTAATTGGTTTTAAATCTGCAAAGTCCTTAAAAAGTGTTTTGATCTGAAAAAAACATTTGTGATGTATGGGATGTACCTTACAGAAAAATGTGGATAACAATATATGCCCTCCAAAGAATATGGTGCATCATTAAAATCCTTGTCACCTGTTCAAACATTTTCTTCTGCAGATGAAGCTCCATGTTCTTGATTTCTGCTTCCTCAATGGCTGCCTCTGTCTCCTGGTCCCTCATCAGGGCCTAAAATATAAAAAATTTGAAGGTTTAATATATGCTTTTTTTTTTCTCAAAAGAAATGGAAAAAGAAAATCTAAACTTTATTTGCATTTTATTGACTATGACAAGGTTTAATGGTTTACCATATTGTGGGAATTTGTAGCTGGGAATTTTTTTTTTGATTAAGCAGTCTTTGGGTGAGATCATGAAAACAAAATCCAATCAAAATTTAACACCTGATATATTTTAACCATTCTAGATCCACCATTACTAAAATATAACATGCCAAAATCAAAGTCTCCTGTTTCTGAGCAAAATTGCAAAATTTTACATCTGCAAAAAATGACCATTCTATGGTATGTTAAGAACTCTTAATGACCAATATGCCAGTGCATGGTGGAGCTGATGGTGGAGAAAACTCCTAGAACCCTGAGAAAAAACCATTACCTTTGAATGGGTGACAACTTACTCTTGAACATGATAAAATTGGGGAACTGGAGATTCGTTTACTCCTAAACCACAAAATTGTATCCCCACAAACACTAACCACTGAATACATTCCAGGGTAGGTATATATTAACAATCATGGCTGAAACTGTCAACTATTAAACTGACCATACCACCACTCCTCCCATCTGTCCACCACAGCTAAGAACTGACCAGTCACATTCATCAGGTAATGCTGATAAGACATAATTAACTGCACAAGCTTTAGACACTTAGACAACTGATTGTGTTTCAGTTGAATTAAATTGCAACTCTGATCATAAATATCTAACAAAATAAATGGCCACATTTTATTAATTTCAGACCTTAAACTAATTTTTATCAGCACTATCATACTTGACAATTATATTTACAATATCAGAGGTCTGCTGCGTTAGGTCAGTTTTAAAAAAAACTGAAGTAGCAATGACTAATGTGAATTTGTTGTCCTTATTTGATCTTATTCATTCTAAAATTATTGAGCAGAGGCAGAAACTGGGTACGAAATGTTAAGTAAAAAAAAAAATTTAATTAATGATTACACAGCTCACCTCAATGAAGCTTTTTGTAGTCTCCAGTAGCCATCGCAGGCATTAATTATCATGCAGAAAATAAATTGAGACAGAAGTGATTCTGACACAAATGCATTGGTCAGAATCGGCCTTTTTGAGTAGGCACTGACAAGTACATACACATTTTAAAATTAAACACTGAATTTGGATATAACATTTCTCTGTTATAACGTTCTGAAAATCCCAGTCCCCTGCGAAATGTTTTAAACAATCTTTACTGTATATATGCTTTTATCTGTGTAGACACCAACGTTGACACTGGGGGTAGTACAATAGCTCGCCTCTACTTTGTATAAATAAGCTAAAAAAAATTTTAAAAATCTCTCTATATTACAGGGTGTGTATACCTTTCTTTGAACCTCATCATCCAATCTTTTAAGTTCCGATTCTCTCTGAGACCTTTGGAAATGAAGGAACTTCCTGCGAGCTGCATCAAGAAGCTGAAGTTCCTTCAGTTTGACTTCTCGATTCATGGCATTTAACCTGGATACAACAAACATCTAAGTTCAACCGACATAGTACACAATAGAGAAGAAATATATGTGAAGAAATCTTAGTAACTTGCTCCGAAATGTAACATTTGTTAAACAGAAGATTGAAAATACAAAGTAATAGTTCATACTTAAATGTCTCAAGTGAATTGGCTTGAGAAGTTATTAGTTTGAATAAATGGGGTTGAATAAACCTGTTGAGCAAATTGAATGCATTTCTCTCGTTCTGTTTGCAAAAGAAGACATGTACTAACACAATGTGAATTAAAAATAATTAACACATAGTAAGACCTCAAGAATTCCAAAGTATTCCCCACATAGAAATCTGGGACTTAATGCTCAAATCTTGGTCGCCATTGACTCCAGGTAGGACAGTGCTATTCCCTATCAGATATTTGGATGTACAGCGGTTATGAAATATGTACCACAATCATGATGGACTGATTATCTTATACAGCTAAAACAAATAATTGTCCTTGACCTCAATACTTGTACATGTTAATAACAGTGGGAAAATTTTACAGCAAGACCAATTTTGTGGACTTTGAGTAATCCCTTTTTTTTAAACAGCTTTCAAGTTCACTTATTCTCACAAATTCAGTCCTGTTCCAGCTAGTTTGATGCATGCAACTTGTGCATTCAGCTGTGCTTAGGTCCCAGAAACCAGTTACCAGACATTTTGTATACAACTTGCTATTGTGATGTAATTGATACAACCAGATCTAGCAGCTGAAGTAAAGTTGTTTATCAGTTTGGACAGAGAAAGCTGATTTGGAGCTGCAATGCAGCTGAGAAATTAATTGAAAAACTTCTGGGATAACAAATTTAACTTCATCCATAAATTATTTTAAAATGTGTTTTTTTAATTGCTGCTCACCTAATCATTCTTCAAACAGTGTAGATGAAATTGATGCTTTTCATAGATTTATGTCCATCTAAATTAAGGGTTTTTACATTCTCGGCCATATGCCATACAATTGATAGTAATACTAGGTGGTTTCAGGCAAAGAGAATACTTTTCCTTGAACATTTAAAAATGTCTAATTTTTTAATTAAATTATTCACTGCAATATCAGTAAATTATTGGTATACAATTCCAAGTAAAACATCAAGTATCAAGATCACTAACTACAGATACTGTCAGAACAATCATGGTTATGATCAGAATCACAGATTACCTATGCTTAACACTGACAGAGCACAATAACAATATCGGGATGGCTGCATTTACTGCACCACTTGACCTTTATCAAATTAAGCTCTGCCTTAAACGCAGTTAGAAGTGTCCATGTAAAGTTTGTTTCAATGCGTATTTGTATCTACTTAGTATTATTATTGATATGGAAAAGTCAATTAAATATTCTTCTTATTTAAGACAGATTTTGTAAATGAAAGAAAGAACATATTTACCCACTGTTCAGTAACTGGTTCTGCAGGTGGTTGAAAATAAAACTGTACTACATTCTCACCCTGTCTTGCATTAATAAAATATTCTAGGCTGAATAATCAATTTAAACAAACAAAAATATAATCAACAAATATAAGAGACTTTGTTCATTTACACTTATCCTTAATCAAGCAATTAGAGAACAGAACATAGTTTTTGTGTGCCAAATCAACCATCTGCCTATGAACCCAATGATCCTGCCTTCAGGCTTCACTTGTGTTTGTCCAAATGTATGATTCCTACATGTTCTAACCTTTTTCTCTGGTCAACGAGTTTCTGTTCCTCCTCCTGTATCATTCTTCTCCTCTTCTCCTCAGCCTCCTGCAGAAGTTTCTGCTGGCGATACCAAGCTTCTTCTTCCTGCTGTCGGCGTATAGTCTCCTTCTGCAGGTCTAAAGACACCTGCCTAAAAACAAAAACAAAAAAAACCCCAAACAAACAGAGAAACAATAAAAAAATAATACAAGGGCTCCATGGAACACTAGTCTAGGTCACTATTATCTATCCTCCTAACGCTTAAAAGAAAATTTATCACAAAATTTTCACACAAAGTTTTAAGATTGGTATAGCTGTATCTGCTGCCAATCGTAAGTATAGACTCGCTTATAAGCCAAGTCCAACTTCAAACAGCACAGACCCAGATCTGCTGTCGCATAATACGCTGTCAGATCTGGGTTTATGTAGTTTGTTAGGAGTAATCAGTAGGACAAACAACACAGACCCTGATCTGCTGGCGCATTATGTATCGGCAGAGCAGGGTCTATGTTGTTTGCAGTTGGACTGGACTTGAAAGTCAGAAATATCAGAAGTACTTTTTAACAAAAGAAAAAGACGGTTACAACCCTTTTTTTTAAAAAAAATCTTTATTTAGTTAGATAGAACCATAAAGCTCTAACTGGGCAAAAGAGTCTATCTTGATCATCCTCAGCAGTGATACAACCGAAACTGGGGAAATCAACCGGAGCAGGAGCTACCAAAAGTAGCTGATTCTTGATCAAAAAAGGGCATAACTCAATCAAAATTGGACCTAAAAAACCAGAAACCGTTACAAGACACTTCTATGTGTCATAAGCAATTCACCCATCAGATATCATCCAAGTATTGTAAGGTTTGCAAAGCTTTCATGGTCACAGTGTGAATGGAGAGAAAGATGAATTAATAGACAGAAAAGGTTATTACTATAGAGTTCCACATCTGTGGCAGACAGACTCATGTAATATATGGATAGTTAGACAATTCTCTGCTCCTTCCACATTTGTAGTGCGGCAAAACAAATGAAAAAGAAAAACTTACCTGTGTTTTAAAAATTCTAGTTCCTCTAGCCTTATCCTTTCTCGCTCTTGAACCTAAAAGATAAGATCTGTGTTTTAAAAAAACACATTATATGCCCCAGAAATGAGCTGTCAATATATCAAAAGCATAATCCCATAACCCCAACAAGGCTGGGTCATTCGACAAGGGCAGGAATGTGACAGGAAGAAAGGGAAGAATATGATGTTGTAATATGTTCCAAACAGGGTGCAAAAAACTATAAACGAAAGAAAGTATCATACTTTTTGATCCAAGGACATAACCCAGCAGGATGGTGATAGATAAGAATGTGATCAAGTTATATTCCAAATATGCACTGAACTAGGTAAGGCCCTGTTAAAATAATAATAATAATAATAATAATAATAATAATAATAATAATAATAATAATAATAATAAAAGTGTCAAACTTCTTGACCCCATGGCCCCAGGGGCAAGTGATATAGGGAGAAAGGGAAGTATGGGATCATATATTACTCCAACTACTATGTGAACTTAATGAGGGGTCATTTGAATATTAGGAAAAAAACATTAACCCAAAGGTGTCCAACTTCTTGACCCAATGGCCCCATCCAGGGATATAACCCAGGGGACAACAGCAGTATAGCAAAAAGGGGAGTTTGGGATCATATAATATTCCAAATTTATAGTGAAATGGAAAAAAGTTCATTAAAACATAAGAGATGGAATCAAAACTTTAACCAAAAGGTGTCTTATGTACTGAGATCATGGCCCTCTTATGGGACTTGACTCAGGTGTAGGAGCACTGGTAATAAAATTCATAAGGTAAGTGTGTGATGATGTTATATTCTAAATATGAAGTGAACTGTTTATGGAAATATAAGAAAAAACTTGAACCAAAATGTGTGACCATTTAATTTCTAACCATATGACCTCATCCCAATGGAGAATCCAGGAGGAGGAGCAGTAAATACACTGAGAGAAGGGGAGTATGTGATAATATTATATTCCAAATATGAAATGAATTGGGTAAAGCATTACTAAGCTACAAGTGCTGAACAAAACTTAAACCAAAATGTGTCGCAATTATAGTTCTTGACCCAATGGTCCAACCCAGAGACAGAACACAGGGACAGGAGTGGTACTAACTAACAGAAGGGGAATATGTGATAATATTATAATCCAAATATGAAGCAAATTAAGTACAGGGGTAGTGAAATAAAAGCGATGAAAAAAACACATTAACTAAAAACTTTAACCAAACTGTGTCCCCCTTTATAATTCTTGACACAATGACCCCACCATAGGGCAGAACCCAGGTAGTGAGAGAAGGGAATATGGGATGTTATATGCCAAACATGAGGTGAATTGGTGTTATGGAAATATAAGTGATGAAAAAATCTTTAATCAAAATGTGTGTCCCTATTATAATTCCTGATCCCATGACACCACAAAGGGACATGGGTGGTACTGAGAGAGAGGGAGTATGTCATAGTATTATATTCCAAACATAAAGTAAATTGGGTAGGGGGTTGCTAAAGCTATAAGTGCTGGAGAAAAACTTTAACCAAATATTGTAACCAAAATGCGTCCCCATTATAATTCTTGACCCTTTGCCACATCCATGGGCAGAACCCAGGGACAGGAGAGGTAATGAGAAAAGGGGAATATGTGATTATGCTATATTTCAAATATAAAGTGAATTGAATATGGGTTTATCAAAATATAACTGATGGAGAAAAAAAATTGTAAACCAAAAGCTTCAACCAAAATGTATCCCAACTATAACTAGACACCATGGCCTACCCAGGAGCAGAACCCTGGGACAGGAGTGGTACAGAGAGAGAGGAGTATGTAATGATATTACATTCCACATATGAAGTGAATCAGGTAGGTGGGGTTACTGAGCTACAAGTGCTGAAAAAACTTTAACCAAAGCTGTCCACAGACTAGCCCACACACCCACATATGGACAATCCAAATGCTAGATGACCCCATCTTGGGGGCATAAAAAGGATTCCATGGGACATTGTGTCTTGCCTGTGCATAGTATATGAAATAGCTATCTACTTACGCAGTGAAGACATTAGGATAACAGCTTTATGCATATAGTAATTTTACACAAACATTTATTTTGAACACAAAAGTTTATTTTGAACAGAGCAACTGATGTAGAAGATATATGATTATCAAAAACACATAAGCCTAAAATTGTTGGCAAAGGCTTTAATCAATAAAATGATACTTATATTTTGCTATTCACAGCTATAATACTGGAGGAATACTATGTTATTAGTGCTTTATCTTCACATTCAAAATATTCTCATAAATAACAAATCATGATTTTCACATATTACCCTTTGATCTTTTCTTTAACATTCATAATTTGGTTCATATACTGGTACATAACCACCATTGTTTTATGTTTGTAGCACCTGGTTAGAATGACAGAAAGTAATTGCACCTGCTGAGAATGATAGAAAGCAATCACACCTGGTGAGAATGATAGAAAGTAATTACTGAAATTTTATCACTGATTAAAAACTATTACACAAATAAAATTTGTGTTTTATCCTGCACAAATGCACGAGTATAAGGATATATAAAGAAGTACAATGTAGATTTCTCAGTCATGCTTCTGCCACTACAGATTTGATACAAATACTGCAATATAACCTGATAATCCACAATGAACTTTGGATACTTGTTGAAGACAGGGTACTGTCCCTTGGTGAGTGGCTGCAGGTCCTCCAGGTGGCACTTGGGATGGATGCTCTCTGGTGTGGCCTCCATGATTCTGTAGGCCTCCTTTATCACATATTTCACATCCACAGCATTACGATGGTGGAAAAAATACTGAAATGTAAAATGTAAACATCATTCACAATGATTTTCAATGTAAAAGCTAATATATAAACTCAGAGAGGAAGAGAAATGAATATTGATATGTAATATTCATGTTTACAAAGAACTCATTTTAAGTCTAGGAGGTTGGATGTGTTTGTACATCATGGCCCAAAAATAAAATAAAAAAACTGTCACACTCAATATGAATATGTAAGAAATTGTCAAGTCAAGATATATAATAGGTATATATAATAGGTCATAAGTCTCATTAAAATATCTTCATTAGCTAAAAAGTTATACCTATACATTTATTGAGGTCATTGATTTATATTTTTCCCTGCTATGACCTCGACCTCGAGGCAGGGGATGTAGCTATGGTTCAAATGATATAAACAGAACAAGGATGCAAGTCACTGAATTACATTTTCCCTTGCCATGAGCTTGACCTTGAGGCAGAGGGCATGGCTATGGTATGCGACACAGTCAACAAATGATATATAACTGGCTAAAGTTTCATTAAAATATCTTCAGTGGTTGAAAAGTTATACTCCAGACAAGATTACAAGTCACAGAATTAAATTTTCACTTGCCATGACCATGATCTAGACCTTGAGGCAGGTGGCATGGTTATGATATGCAACACATGATCTAATAATGGTATATACTAGGGGAAAGGTTTAATTAAAATATTTTCAGTTGTTCAAAAGGTATGCTCTGGACAAGGATACAAATCTCAGAATTACATTTTCCCTTGCTCTGACTGCTTCAGGCAGGGACATGGCTATGGTATGTGTAATTACATTTGCCCTTGCTCTGACTGCTTCAGGCAGGGACATGGCTATGGTATGTGTAAATTACATTTTCCCTTGCTCTGACTGCTTCAGGCAGGGACATGGCTATGGTATGTGTAATTACATTTTCCCTAGCTCTGACTGTTTCAGGCAGGGACATGGCTATGGTATGTGTAAATTACATTTTCCCTTGCTCTGACTGCTTCAGGCAGGGACATGGCTATGGTATGTGTAAATTACATTTTCCCTTGCTCTGACTGCTTCAGGCAGGGACATGGCTATGGTATGTGTAAATTACATTTTCCCTTGCTCTGACTGCTTCAGGCAGGGACATGGCTATGGTATGTGTAATTACATTTTCCCTTGCTCTGACTGCTTCAGGCAGGGACATGGCTATGGTATGTGACACACCAGGTAGTCATGATATAATTGGGTAAAGTTTCATTAAAATATCTTCTATGGTTCGAAAGTTATACTCTGGACAAAGATACCAGACACATAATTACATTTTTCCTTGTTGTGACTATGACCTTGATCTTGTGGCAGGGGGATTTGCTATGGTAAACACTGTATAGTAATGATATATATTTGGGCAAAATTTCACTAAAACATCTTAAGTGGTTCAAACGTTATATTCCAGACAAGGATACAAGTCACAGAAATACATTTGTCATTGCTGTGACCTTGACCTTGAGGCAGGGGCCTGGATATGGGACATGATACACAATTTTGTCATGATATATACTTGGGCAAAGTTTCATGACAATCTCATCCAACCAATAAAGAATTATGGGTGGAGAACCACATAACATAATATATGTGACTTATGAGAGACATATAAAATTAAATTACCCAAATAATGGAAGATGAAAAATGTCAGCAAAATGACTTTTTAGTTTTCTTCATAGCTGCAGTCTATCTCATTAATCTGTGTATGAAATCCTGAAATTTCATTCTAGATAATAAAGCAGAGAATTTTTTTACTATCTGATTATCTGCAAACATTTTTCTCAAAAAGACTAGATATAGTTTAAAAAAGAAACTACGCTTCTAGAGTTTTCAAGATTATTGTAAATCTTGTCTGATATCCTGCCAAGGTTGCTATGGTTGGGAGCTCGATGGATCACACACTGGTGGGCGATTAAGTCAGAAATGCTGTTATATGAATAGGCATTGTAGGAAAGTGATAACTAGTTTGTCAATGGCAGATATATTGCTCATGACATCACCAGATACACTTCACGAAGATGGAATGCATTTATCTGATATAGGGAATGAATTATTTCTAAATTCTTTGCAAGGTGGCATAGCAACATTTTTCAAGAAGCCAAATGATAAGTTTTTTAAGTGACTTAGTATCTTGGTGATTAGCAATGAAGTGGTGGACTTATTATTTTTATATGTGGAAGGACATGTATATATTTTAGATTAGTGTAGTACTGTTTGGTCACGTTTTGTAATTGCTTGAGAAAGTTCGCTCAGAATTGGGGCAAATTTGGATAACAATCAAATTTGAGTGGAGGAATTCAGGTGATGGAGAGATGGAAGTTACAAAGATGTAGCTGATTGCAGTCTTTGATGTGGCTCTTGATGTACAACCCAGACATCAACACATACAGGTTCATTTATCCTCTTGTTCAATACCTACCATTTATACTCGCATACAAGCCGATACCAACTGCATACTGCATAGACCCAGATCTGCCATCGTATAATACGTCGGTAGATCTGGGTCTATGCAGTTTGTAAGGACTAATCAGTAGAACAAACAACATAGACCTGATCTGCCAGCACATTATGCAACAGCAGATCAGGGTCTATGTTGTTTGCATTTTGACCCAGCTTATACTTGAGTATATATGGTACATTTAAGAGGGACTAGGATGTTTGTTCTGAATACTCTTGTAATGTGTAAACATCTATGTGGAGGATTAAAAAGGATTTATAAAATTTTAGATTTTGGAGGAAGGTACTAGTCTAACTTAATCACTAGAATTCTCTCCACATGTCAGAATAATTTCAGACTGCAGTCACATTTTTCTAGAACAAAAGAATTATTATCCTACTTCCTGTGTTTTGGTTTTCATTTAATTTTGTTTATATACATTCTATTTGTTGTGCTTACAAAGTCAGTACTATACCATTTCTCTAGGTTTATCTTGTTGATAATATTTATTATTCTTGCAATAAAACAATAAACATGGGAAAATCTTCCATCATTTTATGTAACCCCGTCAATCGGGGTGGAGTGGGGTGTTTGAAGAATCACTTTGTTCCCCAAATTATGGGTAATTGCTTTCATTAATATAAGTTTCTTTTTTTATAAGAGTGCTTCATTATGAAGTTAAACAGTATTATTGACCTTTTTTCCAAAGGTGACTCTGTAATAAATATAGCGTTTGTGGTGAAATGCTCGAAATATCATGATTGAAGTTCACTTCTGGTACAATAAGGTACCATGTGACTACCAAACACCAAGTTAATGAAATACTTTTTAGCACAAGACTAATCTGTTATTTATGTAAATATAACAATATCATAATTGTTATATATGTAGCATGTGTAATAACACCTCATGACATCACAAATGAAAAGCATAACAACCAAGGCATCCAAATGTATTTCAAATCATTTCACTACACTATTCTGTGGTTTGGTAAAATAAAATAAATATTTTTCCTAATGTGATAAATAGAATCTTACATTTGTGCTAATTTTAAATGAAATTTATGAAACTCATAGAATAATTTCAATCTTTTGCTCACCAAGGCTTGTAAAAGACAGGATTTATTGGACTCGTTTCATAAATTTCATTTGAATTGAGCACTCTACAGATGAAGTGCAAATACAATACAACAATCAAGCTGGCATAGCTAGCCTGCATCCTTAGTGATGGTGATTTATTGCACCTTGATGTTATTTAATTAATTACTTAATTAATTCAATAATAATAATAATAATGCTTCATTTACAGATGTTAACTCAATTAGTACAAAACTATTCTCCCTCGAGGCCTTCTCTACAAATCCACTTATGTACAATATATACATTATTTCTCTAGTTGAAATGTAATACTCATTTCTTATTTAAGGCAAGGCATATATTTTTAAAAGCACTGAGAGAATTTGATTGTTTTACATTTTATGGCAAGCTGTTCCCCTGATAATTTGAAGCTCTTCTTAAACTGTTGTGCTTTAGGTTTTGGTGGCAATGAAATCACTAGCTTCTAGACAGCGTAGTGTACCGTATATACTTGTATATATAAAAAAACACAGACCACAGTATAAGCGAGGGAGCTCTGAAAATGTAAGAAGGGGATGCTGTTCCAGCTGGACATCAACAATGAGAAGACAAGGGAGGGGCTGTTAATTGGTTTAATATTCATTTTATAATCGCATTGGGAATAATTGTCAATAAAATGCTTTTTCTAATGAAGTTGTTCGCTTTTCTGTTTAAATTACCTTTATTTTCAAGATAACCTACCATTAAAAGATTGTTAAAAACATTACTCCAAGAGTTTTTGACACACATCATGTGTACCTCTGAAAACATTCTGTATTACATCACTGCTTTTTGCATGTGAATGCGGATAAATTCGAGTGTTATTGTTGATTCACAACAAAGTAAGATTTCCTTTTTTCAAAATATTTAATTCGTGAAACAACAACCATAAAAGTCGAAACTCAATTTTGTAAAAATATTGTAAAAATATTGTTCTATTAGTAAAACACACTTGTGAATTAGTAGGATAAACCACTAATTAATGTTAGATACTTTAATTATGTTATCTACATAATAATATTTATAACAGTGTTCAACTGGTCAATTGAAATGAACTGACCTGACACACAGTTGTGACTGCTAGCTCTTACGCTGGTTGGATTTGCATGCCTTTTAACTTTTTTTCTTATTATTCCACTCCCTTTATTTGATTTGATACAAAAGATGTAATTAATGTGATAATACAAAGCAGGTCTACTATTAATTGACTAAAACAGTACAACAAACACTTCCATAAATCGGAGATCAAAACACATTTGGCGCTAAATTAGGTTCTCAGAAACACTTGCAGATATAGCTGTGATGGTAGATTGACGCTTTTCACATTTGAATACAAGAAGGCATATTGCATTTATGATGATTACACTGAAAACGATATAAAACAAAAACATGAATTTCACTTGACAAAACTAATTTAATTGCCATTTATTTCTTAAAGTGCTGCCACCAGTAGGCATTACTGACATTTTCATGGATCGAAATATCATCAAATATTGTAATTTACAGTGTACTGAGAATTTTTTTTTGCATAGAAAACTTAACAAAATATATGACTTCTTATTAAAAGTTGCGAATTTCATGATGTTGAATCAGATTTCCGGGCAATAACTGTCGTTTTCGATGATAAAACGAGTGATATATCAAAGTTTAATTTACTAGTTTTGATCATGATTTTCTTCATGTTCAACGAATAGGGGCCAATTCTTTTGGTATTTTCTAGAAAGAAAAAAAAAGGGATCCAGGTCTGATCCCGAGTTATAAGTGGGTTTATGAGTTATCCGGACACGAGTTATCGAGAGGTGTACTCCTGTGTGGGAGTCCACATGCTCTATTTTATTAAACTGTTGTGAATATACTTTTTACTCCCATGTTATTCACTATTAGACCTATGGTTTAGTTACCTTCTTAATTTGGATTAAAGTCGCTTATCAGCAGTAACTGCCATGTGCAACTATGGTTTAGTTATAATTTAATTAGTCATTATATAAATTAGAAAATTACAATGTTATTGGTATATGTGCATCAAACTGTGAAATTGTAACAAGATTACAATGTTATTGGTATCTGTGCATCAAACTGTGAAATTGTAACAAGATTACAAAGTTATTGGTATCTGTGCATCAAACTGTGAAATTGTAACAAGATTACAATGTTATTGGTATATGTGCATCAAACTGTCAAATTGTAACAAGATTACAATGTTATTGGTATCTGTGCATCAAACTGTGAAATTGTAACAAGATTACAAAGTTATTGGTATATGTGCATCAAACTGTGAAATTGTAACAAGATTACAATGTTATTGGTATATGTGCATCAAACTGTGAAATTGTAACAAGATTACAAAGTTATTGGTACATGTGCATCAAACTGTCAAATTGTAACAAGATTACAATGTTATTGGTATATGTGCATCAAACTGTGAAATTGTAACAAGATTACAAAGATTATGATTGATGAATTAATTTATTTCAATGAAAATATATGAATGTTGACACTGTTCATGTTCTTTTAATCAGAATATTAAATAAATATTTATTCTTATGCTAAAAAAACACCTTTTTTCTACAATTATCGAACTACCTCGCCAGCCAAGTCTGTCAGAGAATTAACTCCCTTGCATATGAAAGGCATCTCATTACCTTGTTCTTATATAAAATTTCAGTAACTACTTACCTTAAGTTTTAAAATTTTTATTACTACTGTATATACTCGCGTATAAGCCAATACCAACTGCAAACTGCATAGACCAAGATCTGCCGTCGCATAATGCACAGGCAGATCTGGGTCTATGTTGTTTGCATTTAGACCTGGCTTATACATGAGTATAAATGGTATATTAAATTCAATGTAGTTTTGGCAAAATTTAAGGGCTTTTAAAAGAAAAACATTTTTTTTTTTTACCTCAGAGCACATTTCAAGGCTACCCCAAAATTCAAGGACTTTTAAAGGTTGTATGAACCATGCAGTTAATTTAAGCTACAGAAGCTGTGATAAGATCTAACCACAAATATAATTGGAAAAACTATAATTTTTTGTATTTTATAACCATACAAACCTTGAAATCATCCAGTTCCACACACTGCATTAGTGGCCCACGAGCTGACATGGCATAGGCCACAACCACCATGAGAAGGAAGGAGGGGTGGTTACTGAACACATTGTCAAATAGGCTTAGCCACTCATCTTTAGTTAGCACTTCAGAGAACAGTGACTCCAGCAAGGGCCAGGCATAAATCTGAAACAGATCAAAACTCATTTTAAACAATTTGATCTGATTTATTGTTTTCTTCAAAGCTAACATACATATATCTTATCCTATTTTTACAATTCTTTTTCTTGCGAGTGATAACTCCAATCTGTGAATTTGTTCACTTACAAATATCAACAAGAGGCCCAAGTGCCTGAGATTGCTATCTTTGCTGGCATCAGCGTAAGTCAAATAAGTAATCTGGGTCACAATACAGTTGAACCCGGTTATGTCGCCGGCCTAGGGGTTTGCCAAAAAGCGTCAAGATAACCGATGATCGAGATAAACGAAAACCAATATGGCGACAATATATTAACATGTGCTTGAAATTTCTTTGTGTACATGATGTGCGTTAATAAATGAGAAAGTACATGCACGTGTTTTTGGAGGTTTTTTTACACAACAGCGTTGCCAACTAACAGCAGAGATTTACCAGTATACAATACAAACCACTGTCGATTCTCGATACAAACCTTTATTATATTCTCCAACATTGCAAACACAAAGATCGCTACAGCATGCTATCCTTTAGACAAGATCAACAAGAGTGAGTGAACTGTCATTGGAGTGAACGACCATACGGACCGTGATCACGTGCTACGTGAACTCAGCACATGCGCAGTGAACCAAGTAAGATCATTCTTTCACTCCTGTATTTACTGAACACTTACCCAATTGTTTTTACAACTAGGAATGAAAATCGTGAAACGTGAATATCGACCGCAATAATCGTCCTTCAATATCACACACTGTACCGTTCGTTCGTGTCACTCCTGTGTGAGGGGTACGTAAAACTTTGCATAAGACGCGTCTTATATACGCGAAAATACGGTAGTGAGATGGTGAAGTGGCATCAATAACTAACATTTTCAAAAGCCGGCGATTGGTCATGGGGATCGAGATAACCGACGTTAAGTGGCAAATTTGGCCCTCTTTTGTGCTCGAGATATTAGGGTTCGGCGACATAAAAGAATCGACATAACCGATGAGAAAATGCTAAGACAAAGAGAGAATTTGGCGGTTCCACTTCAAAAACGTCGACTTAATAGGGTTGGCGAGTTAACAGAGGTTGAGATAAGTGGGTTCGACTGTAATGCTTTCTGTCAAATATGCTCAAAGTCTGTTAAGAAAAAGTCATTTAAAAGTTTTTTTGATCTATTTTTTTGTAACAACTTGGTATAATTCATGCATGTGGTTTCTGAAGAGATGACAAGCACTTAGCATTGGAAATGTAAAATTTGCGAAAATATGGTCTAAATACCATCATACTTTCTGTCAACTGTTGTAAAATTTGTTCTATTGGAAATTTTTTAGAAGAGTTCAGAGTTGTTTCTATTATTCAGTAACAGTGGACTAAGGAGAATTTATTTATTTATTTTCATGAGCATCACTTTTCATGGTTTGCAAAAAACTGACATCTTTTCATCGGTACCATATATACTTGCATATAAGTCAGACCCAACTGCAAACTGCATAGACCCAGATCTGCTTGCGCATTATGCAATGTTCTTTGCAGTTTGATGGCAAATTGGCATCATATATACAATTTGAAGGATTTAGGTGAGGATACTATTAACTATTGTCTAATTCTGTAAAATTGTTATGAAAGGTTGTTTCAATAATTTTTTTTAATTGTTTTAATTAATGGTGGCCTTATTTGATGGCAGACTGGCATCATCTGTACAACTTAAAAGGCTGTAATGCCAGAATACTCACTGTGTTCAAAATGGTCAAGCAGATTTTAAGAAGACAAAAATAGCACATGTTGACAGATAGACGAAAGAAATATAAAACTTTAAAGTGATAATGATTTCAAGATAAGTATGAACTGATAACATTTTTGTATTGTGCAGAAACCAAAAACTTGTAACAGACAGACAGAAAGACAGACAGATGGATGGACAACATCATAACATAATACACTCCACTTTATGATGAGTGTATACAAACAATTATGTGCCTATTGCCATGGCAACTGTGATATCCAAGGCTTCAGGGATAATATTGCTACCAAGATGCAAAAAAGACCTTACAGACAATCAATTTTGGCTGAAGGCAAATCTCTCCACTTACATGTGTTTGGTTTCATTTATATAGGTAATTAATTACTATGCTGATAAAGGCAGTATCCTTTATACTTGTTTCTCAAATGCAAAGAAACCTTTTGAGAATTAATCACTGGACCCTATTCAGAAAATTGATTGATAAAAACATTCCATTATATGTTGTCAGTTTGCTATATAATTGGTACAGAGAGCTGCAGTTTTGTGTGCAGTGGGGTCTAGTATTTTAAACTCTTTCATGGTGACTAATGGTGTGTGACAATGAGGTGTGTTGCCCCCATTTGTACTTAATGTATATATTGATGACCCTAATCATGACCTGAACAAATCCATTGTTGGCTGTAATATATAGGTGGAGTATTTATGATTAATTTCAGTTTGCTGATGATATGTCTGTGCTCAGCCCATATTTTGTGTGATTACAAGGCCACAAAAACTGAAGAATATATCTGGATGTTTGACTTTGTAGTAAGAAGCTTTCATTTGTAAATCAACATGCATATTTAGGTCATGTTATTTTCTATGTCAGATATTGGTGATATATAGAGATGGTATCATTCTTTCTGCTTAAAGTGACACTGACGCTTAGAAATAAATATAATAAAAATAAAGAGTACAGCTTAATATAAACGACTTTAAATATTCCATCAAAATCAGTCAAGACCTTCTCAAAATATTTGAGATGAACAAATTTCTGAGAATGTCATTTTGATCAATCTCATTAATGAACTTTAAAGATGTCATAGAAGAGATAACAGATTTTTAAAAGAAAAATTAAATGATCTATTATAATGCAAATTAAAGGTAATTTTGATCGCAATATTTAAGTAGAAAGATGTTGATACACATTTTGGAAAATGGTGATACATATTTGGATAAATTTAGCAGCACTAAAAATTTAAATTTAAATGATTTTAATATAACTTAAAAAATTTCCATTCTTAGCAATATATCCGACAGACCTTATTCATATGACACTAGACATGTTTGATATTTGCTAACTAAGAATGTATGGTGATTTTTCTCATTCATCCAGAAACTAGAAAGTTAATCTTCATTAAAAACAAAATTTTATCTTCCATTTTTGTCAGTAATAAAATACTATTTATTCCTTCATGTTTATAGAGGTGTTTATCTGAAGATTAATGTTAATTTAAATGTATTTTATTGAAAATATAAGAAACTAAAAGGAGACTGAAGTGCTGTTAAAATATTTTAAAATTATTTAAACTTAGTATTCTTCATGTGTGATGTCATCAAAATCAGGAAAAGGTAATAAGTTTGTGATGAGTTATCTCTCCTGAAAAATCTTTAAATGCTCATAACTCTAAAACTGCACAACAGATTGTAATCAAATTTTCACCAGTGTTTGTTTATGTTAAGATGTTCTCTTTTTTTAAATCATGTTTATTTCTAAACTTCATTGTCACTTTACGAGGGAACATGCTCTTAAGGTCGTTCAGATCATGCTCAGGTGTTATAAAAATGTGTTATTTAAATCATATTATATGAATTTGTATTGTGCTCCACTGTGGACACATTTTTCACATAATACAATGATGCACCTGAATGTGTGTTACAATAACAGGTTGTTTTCTAATGGTGGTAGACCAGTGGCATAGCAACTCCCGAAACTGGCTGGGGGGGGGGGGGGCGGGGCCAGGAGAGCCCAAAATTCCCATCAAACAACCTTTTTTCATTGGGAGGCAACTTTTTTTTATTGGTTTGGGGCCCCAGAATTACATTTTGCTGGGGAGGGGGGCATAATTTCTTTCTATGCCACTGGGGTAGGCACCTTGGTGCTTCAAGCATTTTAGTCCATAACAATGTTGATAACCTTATTGTATTATACAGATAGAGAGTGTATTCTTTTTCAAATCGAGTTTAAGCTAGTGAAAATACAAATTTTTAAAACTGTATATTTTTATTAATGTAGTCATGACTCAACCCTCATTGATTTTTTAAACAAATTGTTGAATAAAGTTTTAAAAATTTGGTTGCTTTTTATATACAGTATATATCTCTGGACTATGCTCTGAAATTTTTTTTATTATCTGTATTATTGTTATTATTATTATTATTATTATTTTTATTGTAGTGTTATTAATGAGTGATCTATATAAGCAGGTTCCTTGTTGCTCAATCCTGTGTGTGTGATGTTCTATCTACAAACTGACAGATAAGAAAATGTTGTTAATTCTGCAGAATGCTATGTCTTACTTGCTCCAGCCCTGTTTGATCAAAATACCTCATTTATACCATATATACTCACTTAAAAGTCAAGTCCAACTGCAAACAACATAGACCCTGATCTCCCATCGCATAATGCACCAGCAGATGCTGGTCTATATTGTTTGTTCTAGTGATTACTTTGTATAAACTGCATGGACTCAGATCTGCCAGTGCATTATACAATGGCAGATCTGGGTCTGTGCAGTTTGCAGTTGGACTTGGCTTATAAGTGAGTATATATGGCAATTACTGGAGCAATAAAAAAGGGTCAATGCAACCTTCTTTTAAGAATATTAAAATCTGCCTTTGAAATCACTGCACAAGTTTGTGGATTGGTACGTACAGTGAAATCTCACCTCCACATATAAAGATTGCCTTATTGTTAACTGATTTTACGCTTAGCCTCTATTAGAAAGACACGTGTCCACACAGGGCAAATTGTTGTCCCTTTGAGTGATACATTACTGGAAGATTTCACTGCACAAGAGTGTAAGTGGGAGAGATAAATGTGAAAGTTAAAACAATACTGTTAGAAAAGTGATACACACACACACACACTATTGTTCAAAATCACAAAACTTTGAACTATTAACTTCAATTACAATAAAGCCAGAATTGCAGAACTTTCAGATTTGTCTTAACTTATGTCCCTCTACTAGAATGCTAAATTTCGATCATGTAGGTGCATCATAAATATCATTTGATTTTGGGGTCTTGACATTGACATGGAGTTTCTTGTTCAAAAAGTTTCGAGAATAAGGGGCCAGATAAGGTAAATACAGTGCATCTAGGTTAGGGAGATTTTGCAGTTGTCTATACAAGGGAATAAAGTAAAAAAACTTGAATGTATATCTTTTCAACTTGTTAATAATTTAAGTTACTGTCAAAACTTGTGTTCAAAAAAGTTTAGAAATACTGGATATGAATCAATATTAGTGTACAAGTGTGTAATGTTTGTATGACAGTGTACAAGTATGTAATGTTTGTATGACAGTGTACAAGTGTGTAATGTTTGTATGACAGTATACAAGTGTGTAATGTTTGTATGACAGTGTGTATTTAAGAGAGAGAAAGTATTTTTTTGTTACTGATTAAGAGGTACATGGATTATAAGCTTAATACTGAATACATGTCTAAATATTAGTGAGACAAGAAATAGCTAAACATAAGAATTTTATTCATTTAAATATATACATAGCACAAATCTTCTTTGAACTTATTTGCTGTATTCCTCAAGATATTATCCAATAATAAAAGAATTGGTGTTTCTAAAACTGTCTAAAACACATAATTTCATTTTCTGCATAAATACACTGTCATTTACCAATATTATAGAGTTAAAATTCAACTTTTCATGTTAAAAAGTAACAACATACAAAAATGTAGGACATAAAAATATGCATATAAATCTTATGATAAAACAAATCCTAAAACAACATTTGATGAGCGTTTTCACAAAACTCTCTTTTGAAAAAATCATAAAAGTCTTACATTTATTACCGTATATACTTGCGTATAAACCGATACCAACTGCAAACTGCATATACCCTGACCTGCTGGTGCATAATGTGATGGCAGATCAGGGTCTATGTTGTTGCATTTGGACATGGTTTATATGCAAGTATCTACGGTAATTTTACATGGAAATTGATGTTAGTTGTCATTACTCTCTCATAAACAGTATTATAAAATCTTATAAATATTCAAGTTAAGATGTTGAAAGGACATTCTACAAATATTGGAAATGATTTTTGTGTTATCTGTGTGTAAAACAGGGTAAGAAAACCTTGTAAGAATATGACTTGGGATAAATTGTCTTTTCTCAATCTGACTTTGTAATTACCTTGGTTTTAACAATACTAAAATCACTGGTTCTTGAACTCGTTAGAAGTCAATTCTGATCGCAGACTAAAATTGGAGCTAAACACAGTAGAACTGTTCACAATGTCAGATAACTGTTGAATAATTTTCCCATAATTCTTTGGAATACTATTTAGAGTGTCTATAGAGTCTTTTCCTGTAAGTTCATAGCAAATATTCAGGAGTTTCTCCTCAACTTGCTGCTTCTGCTTCTTTGGTTTTGTGTTGCTGGTCCGATTCCTCTTATTTGCGAACCAAGCTTTCACTTGAGCCAGACTGATCCCTCCTTTTTCAGCCATCATAAATTTCTCCTCATCAGTTGGGTATGGTCGGTCAAGGTTTGCCTCAAACCATTCAGTCATTACTTCAATTGCTCTGGCATTCAACTGTCTAGACTTGGGTCTCACATTATTATTTTTATCAGTTTCCACACAAGGAAGTGTCATCTTTAACAACTGCAAACTGGCTGTAATACGATTTGTTAGATGCATGCGTTGCTGGTCATGACGAAGATGAATTTTGCCTATTTCCTGTTGATACTGTAGCACACTTAACATTGGCTTATTTTTAAGGTCGCTCATTGTTTCAGCTCGGCTGGTCTCGATCTCTGCACACTGTATGTTGTAAAATTCCTGCAGTTCCTGAACTTTGTAGTTGTCCACTGGAAGCATCTGTTGAAATTCTGATTGTAAATTTGCTTCTTGCACAGCTATGTATGCTGGGTCTAGAAGAGACTCACAGTCTTGATCCGTCTGTCCGTCTGAATCCATGAGGGAATATGGCACTGTGGCTCTGGAACAGTCTTTAAGCAGTGCAAACTGCAGATCTCTGAACATAGGATGTGATGACAGTTTAGCAAGATCTCCATTAGTTGGTGACTGACTTTCATTTAGGTTCTGCACAATAGCTGCCATGGTAACTAATTCCAATTTCTTTGTAATCAATTGCTGAAGAACAACAGTTTTCTCACAATCCTTGTGAAGTTTTATATAAAAAAAATCACTCAGCAACTGTCAATTTAAAAAAAAATTGTCAACAAACTCCAGCTTTTTTTAAAACATCAGTGTAAAATGCTGTTACTAAAAATTAAGTTCTGAAAACTGTCACACACAAAACTTGCACCTTCAGAGGACAGAAAGAAACTAACACAGTTCACAAAAAATCAATCCCTTTAAAACTGTTAGAAACCAAGTCACAGAAAATCTGACAGGTAGCTGTCACTATGCAATGAATAATGGATAACCAATCAGTTTGGGTTTTATTAACTCCAAAACCAATAAAATGTGAGGTTTAGTTAAAATACTTATGGTCTGATATGTAGACTGTTATTCAGAAACCATGAGAGTGGGGTGTTCACTAAGTTACAGTTGAGTGGCTATGACACTGTAACCTTTTAATTTGCACACCTGATGTCTATTGTTTAACTCTTAACTTGTTAATTGTTTTTGCCAGGTAAGGACACATGCACACCAGGAATGATCACAGTTCAGTGCCACAGCTCATTAAGTATGACCAGGCACTGGCTTGGAATGATTGAAAGATTTCACTTAAAGTTGTCAGAATGTACATAAAAAATTAAATAGTAAAACATAGATTTAAATTACTATCCAAATCTGATTGTATTTATTTATTTATTTACTTATTTATTTATTTATTTATTTATTTATTTATTTATTTATTTATTTATTTATTTATTTATTTATTTTTTTATTTATTTATTTATTTATTTATTTATCTAAGAAATTAAATAAATGATGGATAAGACAAGTTAAATTCAGTTAAATATATTTATTCAGAAATGTGCATGTATGTAAATCTATATTTTTATGACTAATAAAATCCAAATCAAAACATCAAAGTTCAATTTCTTGTAGCAAATATATAATCTAGTTGTTAATCACTGTTGTATTCATTCTTTTAATGATTTTATCATATGACAGATGTGCATATTGTAATAAATCAAACAAGAGGTCAACTTGGCCTGATATTGCTTAACTGGTCCAGAAGGCAAATATAGTAATAAGGCAGTGCCTTGGGTTGAAAGACATCCATGTAAGGATAACTTCCAGCTATTGGTAGGAATTGGTGGTATTTTACATGTTGTTTACTGTGTTTCTATTTTGAGTAACTTCAGCTTGACTAGATTGTACATTATGCATTGGCATCTTTTTGTATGCATGTGAATGGTGTTCATACTAGGATTCTACCAATAAGATTTTGTCAGTATTGGACAGATGGTTGCTCTATGATAGTTTTGTTTTGGAGCCAGATTTGGTAAAAACTCTACATAGTGAACACTTTGGCATCCATGTGCATTTTCCATTTTCATGTACATCCACACTCAAGAGATTAACCTCAAATGTTAATATATTTCATATCTGTATAAAAGATGAGCTTAACATGCTGGCTAAGGCCAGCTTCTTGTTTCTTTAAATATATATATATATATATATATATATATATATATATATATATATATATATATATATATATATATATATATATATATATATATTTTTATATATATATATATATATAGAGAGAGAGAGAGAGAGAGAGAGAGAGACAGAGAAATTTTCTTTTACAAATACCGGTATACACCAAACATATATATGTCCGTGTGTGACAGAACCAGGACATCAAATTAATAGATTTCAAAATTTTGATCAGTAGATTGGCTTCTAAACCAGTTGATTTTTTTTTGCCATAGATTTTACACGATTGAAAACAAAGTGCATTTTTTGCCATAATATGTCTTCTCCATCAGTATAATGAACTTCTGACTCCTACGCATATTTTCAACTTTTCTATTCCAGTGTGTGTGTGGAGGGGGGGGGGGCTAGGAACTGAGTGAAAAAGTGTGTTGTCTTTGTACGCTGCCATGAAAATTTCTGTGCAATCTCTGAGTTTGGAAACATAATTTTAACCAGTTTAGTAAAATTATCTGCAATGAGGAATTGTAAATTGTGCTCTGCCACAAAATTTGCAAACAAAGTTTTTTAAAGTGCCACTTTATCCACTTTTGATCCAATCTCAAACAAGGCCTTCAAAAGGGTGTGTTTGTTACAGAAGAATTATTGGTCCTATGCAATTGTGTCTGCATATGCTTGGTGATATCATTTCTTCCTCCATATACCATCTTAAACTTTACTTTGCATGAAACACACAATGCATACTCAGGACCTTTGCTACTCGCCTGCACACACTTAAACTCTGATTTCCAAGCACTTTGCATGAAACACACAATGCATACTCAGAACCTTTGCTACTCGCCTGCACACAATTAAACTCTAGATTTTCAAGCATTTTGCATGAAACATACAATGCAATCTCAGGACCTTTGGTACTTGCCTGCACACACTTAAACTCTGATTTCCAAGCATTTTGCATGAAACATACAATGCAAACTCAGGACCTTTGCTACTCGCCTGCACACACTTAAACTCTGATTTCCAAGCACTTTGCATGAAACACACAATGCATACTCAGAACCTTTGCTACTCACCTGCACACAATTAAACTCTGATTTCCAAGCATTTTGCATGAAACACACAATGCAATCTCAGGACCTTTGGTACTTGCCTGCACACACTTAAACTCTGATTTCCAAGCATTTTGCATGAAACATACAATGCAAACTCAGGACCTTTGCTACTCACCTGCACACACTTAAACTCTGATTTCCAAGCACTTTGCATGAAACACACAATGCAAACTCAGGACCTTTGCTACTTGCCTGCACACACTTAAACTCTGATTTCCAAGCACTTTGCATGAAACATACAATGCAAACTCAGGACCTTTGCTACTTGCCTGCACACACTTAAACTCTGATTTCCAAGCACTTTGCATGAAACACACAATGTAAACTCAGGACCTTTGCTACTTGCCTGCACACACATGAACCTTTTTAATACTTCTTAGCTGTTTTTTTTAGCACTGGGAGAAATCACACATTTTATCATTTTCACATGAACTGACCAAAAACAGTTAAGAGCTGCCCTTAAATATTCCCCTTATAAAATCAAAATACTTACTCAAGTGTTTCTGCCAAAATCATTTTTGGGTCCGTCCCTCCTTTATATCTCACCTCTGCCAAAGGTCGGCCGATTATTAATCCATGACTCAAAAGCCATTATGGATAACCTTTGATCCCTTTATTACTTACAACACCTCAAAAAAACATCCTGCTGTTGACTTTAAACTCCCCATATTGCAAAACAGGGTCATCAATTTACAGCTGTATTTAACAATTCTTAATCTGATTACTCAGCATGCATCACTGTACTGATTATTGCACTGGTGGAACAGTTCCGGTCCCCAATACTCTGGTTCTTGCTGGTTTCTTTAATGTGTGGATAGAACACATAATAATACAGTTTTTTTCTTCTTTTTCACATTTAACTTTTTTTTCAATCTTTTAATTTTTAAAAGTAGTAGATTTCAACTATAAAACAATATGTGTGGTAGACAGCCTTTAAAATGGTATCTTTGTCTTACTGCCGGAAGATGATGGAAGATGAGCATCATTTGTAGATTTTCCATGTGCTTGCTATGGAAGTCACTGAGTGGTCTAAGGCGCCTGCCTTTACAGATCACTGACATCTCACCTCCATCTGCGTGGGTTCGAGTCTTGGCTCGGTCAACGTGGGTACATGAGAAAGCTTGCCAGTAGCTTCCTGTGGGTTGGTGGTTCTTCCTGGGGTTTTCCCAGGTTCTTCCTCCACCAAATATACTGGCTGCCATGTATAGACTATCATGTACTGAAAAATGGCATTAAACCCACAAAACCACACCTATGCTATGGGAGCCACCCCAAACACACATGACCCTTCAGCAAGCAAGTGATTGACAGGGTTACTGAGCAGTCAGCATGGAGCTCACTCAAGCCATGTGGAGTGTATAGCATAACATAATATCTTGTGACTTGAACATTTTTGCTATTTAGTACATGGAACAGTGTTAGAATCATGAAAGGGACACATAGGAAATTGGCTTCAGAATCAAATAATAAAAATAACAAAATCAGATTTGTTGTTGTCCAGAGATACCTCAGAACAGCATCTAGTTTGACCTTATATTTTATTTATGGATTTATTTTGAGAAGTGCTGTAATTTGATGACTTTATACATGGCCAGCTACCTGACAGCAGTATCATAGATAACGGGACTAAGGATACTAATAGCAAGCCTTTATACTGTCAAATTAAAATATATTTCTATCAGAATGTCAAAAATATACAGCGCTAAGACATCGTGTTCTTTTCACATTACCTTATTGACTTAAAATTAAAACATTTTTCTTTGGTACTTCAGAATATTCTAATGACAATACACAAACCTTCAGAAAATAATAAGAATGCTTTTCAGACTAATACAAGGATCACAATATAGCTCTCTATAATAATTACATATACTAGAATTGATTATATACAGACCTCCCTCATTATAATGCAATTCCAGATATAACATGGTACAATTATAAAGGTTGACAGTTATAAATTGAATAAGATATATGCACAGAGAGGAAAATTACATTTCTTGCAGCATGACTTTTTTCTAGCTAGTTGGCAAACAAGTATATCCACAATGCAAATTCTTGTCCAATGAGCAGTGTTTGCAAAGCTAATCAGTAACTTGAACATTTTGGTCTTACTTTATCCTAAATTTAAGAGATAAATAATGGTAAATCATAAGATGTTTCAAAATTGACATTCCGAAATGCATGTAAAATACATAAGAAAACCATTAAATGTGGGTATCATTTATAAAGTGTTTGTCCAGTACAAATGTTGATAATTCTTACACAGACTGCATAACATGTTTTACTGTCAAATGTTTTGTTAAATAATTATTTGATAAGTATTTTCATAGTTTTATTTAGCATTACACCTCAGGAGTCTCAATAAAGAAAGACTATGTTTATCTGCTTATTATCTAATTGTGATTGATGCTATTCATTTGTATACATAATGAATAGAACATTGTTTGCTTTTTAAAAAAAAATTAAATATCAGGGCTTTATTAACCAGGCATGTGGCCTTACTTTTGATGCTTTGTCAACAGAGACCAACTAAGCAGTATTCTAAAAGATTCACTCAATGACACCCTCAAGTTTTAAATCTTATACAGAGATTAAAAAACTTCGCTATTGCTAAGGGTGAGAATTATTTGCCTACGGCACAAGAAATGGAGTCATTAACACAAGCACATTAGTTAAAGAACGATGTAAGAAAAAACAGACAAGGCTCCACTCCTTCTTCAAGCCAGGCTCTTGAACTGTGAACATTATTTATTATATGGAGTATTTAAAAATTGTGGAATATATTCATAATTCTAATGGACTTCTAGTAAAGTTATAAAAGTATCTAATTCCTCAGGTATTTCTTGTGATGAGGACTGTATTTCTATGTGGAACAACTGTATTTATTTATGTGACAGGATGTGTGATTTTCAGATGGAACACATATTGTTCGGCTAATTCTTAATTAAATACATAAAAAAACAAAAACACCACCTTTCTTAATTTTGTGCACTCTTGCACACACTGACATTGATGCTATCATAATTACATTCTCTCTCTCTCTTGTCACACAAGTGCTTATAAAAAGACTTTTTTCACATCTGCAAAACCTCAGTAAACTGAAAAACTTCTCAAAACCCCCCAAAACAGGGGTCGCGAGGGTTTTCGGTATATATATATATATATATATATATATATATATATATATATATATATATATATATATATATATATATATAGACACAAAAATTGATAATGGCACAAATACAAAAGTTTCCCAATGTTTTGACTAAACAGGCTCTTTCTCAGGGGAAGAATTTACATCCACAAAACAAACACTAAACACAAAAGCCAAGAAGAATTCTTGACTCCTACATGTTTCAATGATGGGGAAATAAACAAATAAAGAATAAACAATAGAAGAAAGAAAGAAGACAAATTTAAAACAGGTAAACTACATATCTATCTTATGCTTCCTTCAGCCCAACAAAGTTGAGTAAAAACATTCAAAGAAGTGTTTATCGTGTGTATCACGCAGAGGACCAAAGTGTTTTGACCTAATTCCAGGCTTAGAATAAAGGACTGACACCATGCATGGCGATAAATCAATGCCATCATCAAAATGTGCAAAGGAAATTATATCCCAGTAAAGTTATGTGTGGAGGTAATAAGGAAGTATGTCAAGAGCATGGTATAGTGGGATAATGGACAAGAGTTAAATAATAATAATAATAATAATAACAACAACAACAACAACAAAACAATAATAATAATAATAATAATAATAATAAAAATGATGATAATAATAGCAATAATAATAATAATAATAATAAGAAGAAGAAGAAGAATACCAATAATCATGTAAAGAGTTACGGAATATTTACTTGTGTAAATATTATCGGAAAAAAATGGGTATGTCTGATAAACTAATGCCTGGCTGTAGATTGCAATAGGAAGATTACACTTTTTCATTTAGGCCAAACTCCCCATGAAATTTCAACTGAAGTATCAAGTAGCATTCCTTACATGTGCATTCTATATCGGTCCACCCCAAGTTAGAATTAATCGGTAGCATCTTGAGAGACTCAACTGACAGAATCAATCGGTAGCATCTCGGGGGACTCGACTGATATATATATATATATATATATATATATATATATATATATATATATATATATATATATATATATATATATATATATATATATATATATATATATATATATATATATATATATATATATATATATATGTACACACACACACATAAACCTGTTTGAATGATCACCTTTATATAGTGGTTACCTGTTCTCAATGGCTACTCTAATTCACCCCCACCCACCCACCCCAGCAAATTTCCCATATAAAAGTCATATATATAATGGTCATGTGCTTTCTGTGGTCAGTGGCCAAGTGTTTCCTTATTACATAATGATTTCTCACTGCTTTGAGAGGTCACTGCAGTGTATCAACAGTGATCGCTCAGTGTATACATAGTAAACTTTTGCTTCATGGCATTGTTTTGATAAAGATATATCATGTGAATCAATCTGTAAACATTTCTGATCTTGTCTGTACTCACCGTACTCCAGTCACATTAACAGTGTAACTCAAAGGTGTCAGTACGTCAAATTCAAACAGTGAGGCAGTTAATATATGGGGAAAGGGTTGAAGCAATTCATGTGCTGGACTGTGTCAAAAACAGTTGTGTTGTTGCAGCAGAAATTAAAGTCACCTTTTGTGCCAGTGTGACATGTATTGTCCGATATCTTCATTTATTTGCCTGTAAATTAAAGCTGTCTCTGATGATAAAAGTTTATCTTTGAGGAGAGATATGAGTTATATCCTTTTTCATTAGGTCAGGTGTCATTCAATATTTGAAAACTTGTTTGTTATAAAAGGCAAACAAAGTTTTGATTCATGTATTACTAACAATAGCCACATAAGGCTTCTTTTCATTCCCTATTTACCACAGGCCTCTCACATAAGTCGACTGTCTTATGATCTTGCGAATTGAGCAACTGGTTAATCCAGATACTTTTTAAAGTGTGGAGAGCTGTTTCTAAGTCTAATTATACAAGATGGTCAAACAAAGAATCCTACCTCTGTTTTACAGTCACATGTAAGCTGTCAGCTGGTCCAATATAAGTCAACAAAAATTTTCCAGTCTCAGTGCAGTATAAACTGGCAGCTGGTCCAAAATAAGTAAACAAAATTGCCAGTCTCAGTGCAGTACAAACTGGCAGCTGGTACAACACGAGTAAACAAAAAAACTTTTCCAATCCCAGTGCAAACTGGCAGCCAGTCGTGTATAAGTCAACACAAATTTGTGTTGGCAGATTGGGTCTGTGCAGTTTGCAGTTGGTATCGGCTTATATGTGAGTACATATGGTAATGACATTATTCGATTACATTGGACCATAACCTGATTGACCTTCAAAAGTCTGTCTCCTAAGGGATGGTACAAAACTGGCTGTTATAGAGGTGTCTGAATCATGGAAGTAAAAATACCTGAACTAGAAATATGTTAATGTAACACAAATGCCCCTCCACGGTGACTGAAATGCAAAACTCAACCAGAAGGATGATCAAACATGGGTAACACCAGGGCTTGAAATTAATGCTAATCCATTAATCTGAGGACAGTGATTTTGCTGACTGATCACTAAAACCCAGCCATCACTAATCCACTGGTGCAGTGAAAATTTCCGTGGGTTGTTATCATAAAAGTAAACAAGTGGTCTTGTGTCAGATGTATCAAATAAAAGGAGATTCCATTCTCTTTCATGGTTAATTGGTGTGTTTATTGAGCTAACTGAATACCTACCAACAACCTGTACTTGACAAGGTACAATAAATGCCTGCGGCAGAAATAGATGCATGTTTTTCCATGCATCAATTAAATTAGGATGATTATTGTCAAAAGAATCTTCTCGCATGTGGAACTAGCCTGGTGTACTGGCCCCAAACATGGATTTAAATTCAATGATAATGAAAGATGAAGGATATCAGTTCAGTATTGACCAATCGGAAAAGGTTGTGTTGGCCTACTCTACGAATAATACAGAATTATACATAATAACATGTTGTAATATTTACATCATTGTTAATAAACACTAATGCATTGTGTGGTGCCAATTGGAAAGATGTGGAAGTTTTTGCAAGGTGCAGAGCCACTACTGAAATGTCAGAAATTAGATGATGATGAGAGAGCGCGATTATAAATATGATCAAGAGAAGAGAGTAAGAAAATACCAGAAATGAGGGAAAAAGCATAAGAATGGCTGAAGTATGACCCAGGAAAGGCAGTGATGTTGTGCACTTTCTGTACTTATTATTCAGAAAAATATGAAAGTGTGTGGGGTATTTCATTTGTTGATGGGTGTAAAACTTTTCATAAATCTTCCCTGGAATCACACTAATGATGGTGCTCCTTAACTCACAGATATCAAGGATTATAACTCAAGAGATGCCATCAAGCTGTGGCATGCTGCTGGACCAAGAAACAGAAGGCCAGAGACTAGGTCTTATGGACCTTGACCTGATGATGGATCAGATACAGAAAATGAATATCAACTTTCAGTGAGTCTTGTTTGTGAAATGGAGTTATTACTGTTTTGAGTTGATGTTAATGAACATTAAATGTTGAATTAGAAACTGAACTGGCTTCTGTGTGATTTTTGCACAATCAATGAAATTTAGGTAGTATCAGCAAAACAATTATTATGGTGATCTTGTCGGTTAGTGAAAAAAAATCCTAATTTCATGCCCTGGTAACACCATATTCTCAATCCACATTCATGGCATGACAGCTGGGAAAATCAGACACTGGCTGGATATGCAAAGGTTGTTTTTTGAAAAATAAATCAAAAGGCAAAAGATCACTCTGATAATCTTGATGGATGAAAAGTCTGGGGAAATGGTGTAAAAAAATTTGGTTTATATAAGGTATAAAACAATCTGAATTTTTCCTTGTTTAATTGATTTTCAAGACATAACAAGCAATACCAAGGTTGGGAAGCCAAACATTTAGACTTACCTGTGATGTAACCTTGTACTTGACAAAATGCTGTAGAAGGTACTTGTCATGGTGACCCATGACATTCTCTATCATTCCCAGGATGTTGATTGGTGGGTTGGGGAAATATTCAAACCAGTGCTGGGCCCAGTTCACTGTAAAGGGATTAATAAATAAAACCTTTTTAAAAAAACACAACAAGAGCCCAAGGTGGGCCTTTGATTGCTCACCTAGATGACATCAAATAGCCACATGCAAGAATGCAAGAGGAGTTGGCCAAGAAGTCTGGGTTAATAGGATGCTTTCTGTCAGAACCTATTCCAAATATGTTGACCAATTATGAAAACTTTCTCTATATTTAGTTTCTTCAGCCATATTTGATGGCAAATCAGAATTTTTGTGTAGAATTTAAAGGCCTTTATACCAGGATATTTTGTTTTTCAAAATTGCTCAAATTCCACTAAGCTGCTTTTGAGAAGTAATCTGCAAGTTTTGCTATGTTTAATAATGGTGGCCATATTGGACACAAGACTGATATCATTTGTGAAAGAAAAGGCTTCAAACTGGTTCAGATCTGTTGAACAGTTTTTGAGGGGAAGATGTTTAAAGGTTCTTCTATTTTTTAGTAATGTCAGCCATTTTGGGTAGTGGTTTGCTTTGGTTTGGTGTTTTATGGCACAGCAATACAAGTAGGTTATTAAGTGCCAGTTGATTGGGCACAATCATTTCCTTTAACTTAATTGGCTTTATATTTGTCAATTTTTAAAAAAAAAACCTTTGAGCTGTTTTTGAGAAGTCATCTGAAAGTTTTTCTATTTAAAGTAACTTCTGCCATATGGACTGGCACATCTGTATCATTTGTGCAAATCTGAAAGGCCTTCATACCAGGATACTTTCTATAGAATTTGGTCAAATTCTGCTGCACAGATCTTTGAAGAAGTAGTTTTAGGATTTTCTCTTTTTAGTAATGCGGCCATATTAAATGGCAGATCAGCATCAATTGTATGAACTTGAAAGGCCATCCAGCCAAGATTCCTTCTGTCAAGTTTGGTCTAATTTTGTTCAGGGATTTTTGAGTACAAGTTATTGAAAGAATTTTATATTTTTAATAACAACAGCCATACTGGTTGGTGGATCGGCATCACTTGCAAACATTTTAAAGGCCTTCAAGCCAGAATGCTCTCCACTAATATTTTGTTTGAAATTCTATTGGTTTATGAAAAGAAGTTAAAAAAATAGCAAATGTTGATGGACAATGCAAGATGGATGTAGGACCATATCATGAGCTCGCTTGGCCACATAACCAGGTCAGCTAAAAAATCATCTGTTTGTGTAACAAAAGCTATACTTGACAATAATGTACATTACAAAATTATGTTCATTATATCAGAGAACTGGAAAGTTGTACCATGATTTTCTCAGATAATTCTAATTACAGCCCATCTGATGTCCCATGACTGGCCATACAATTCAATCTTCCCCAAATCTGGAATGTCCAGACAATTATGAGCTCATGTGATTTTTAAGTTATTCTTCAACATGCTATGGTATAAATTTCCCATAAAAATATTACCGTATTTACCGCATATATTGGGACAGGATAAAATAAATGATTTTTTTCCTGTCCCATAACTTATGGTTAAACTTTTTTTCAACTAGATCATATGTCCCAAAACTTAAGAACCGAACAAATTGTGTTGAATTGCCCCCCCCCCCAGCACTTTATGTTAAAATAAGGTAGGTATATTAAACGTTTATTTGATAATAAACTGAAAGAAACTAACCTTGTACTGTTCTCATTTATTCCTTTTTTGTTCTTCATAAGCAATTTATGTATAAAAGACACAAACGTATCCACTAACACATGATCCGGTAATGTAGAGTACACCGGTCGTGTGTATCGCGTATGTGAGGTAACAACATTGACACATTATTTTATTGACGTGAATATAGATACACGAATCATGTTTGGTTGTCCTCAGAAGTTTGAATACCGGTATATTATCAAACTTAAAATTGGATCCAGTAAAATCACAAACAATAGAAAGAGAGAGACAGAAATAACAACCGATTGCTTGAAGGAACCAGCAATTCATGCATGATCCGGTGTATGGTGCAAAATAACCAAGAGTGTATTATATCCAGGTTAACAATATAACAACATTTCGCAAATAAAAATCATTATTAGGAAATACATTCACCGTGAGAGCAAATGACAATATTTTCGCTAGCATGGGATACAGAACGTATTCTTAAAGACAATTAATGCTGTATATTATTTACCCTGCAGACATCAATGCTTGTTTGTATCAGTTACAATTAAATTACAGATGGCAAACAACAGAAGACCGGGTGGTGAATAAACACAGCTGGTAGTGAGCAATAAACTCATTGTTTCAACTTACCAGTAGGATTTCAAATACAAAGTTTATTTTATTACAAAGCAAGCAGACCCTGGAAGCCAACTTTGGATTATTTTAAGTGTGCAGATTTTTTATATACAAAGTCGGCAGACCAAGGGAAGCCGGCTTTGGTTTCTTTTAGCAGTATTCACAGGAATTTTGAAAATAAATTGAAACAGTGGAACAGTCGGGGTCTGTAAGTGACACTTTGAGCATACATTGTGAAATGTACTGGTATTTAAGGGATTTGCCACAACTGAACAGGCGTCAATTGTGCGGCATGATCACAGGAAGTTCAAATAAATTATGTCAGCTGAATATAGGACTCTACTTGGCACTGAACAAGGATCAACTTGGCGGCTCGATCAAAGGGTTTGGAAAACAAAGTGAGGCGGCCTTTACAAGCTAAGGGATTTGCACTGGCAGATAACTGAGGAAATATTACTTGGAAATTAGATCTGGCTTATGAAAAAGGCAAATATAAATCAACTCAAAACTTTTATTGCATCAAACAGTGTTTATACAGCAAAACAAAATATAATACAAGTATGGGTTGCTCCGACTTGCACGTATTTTGTACGTAGTGGAAACATCTAGTCTCCTATATTGCCCATAGATTTATCAAATTTTGTTCTTCAAATGTTTGCAGATAAGAAGACAAGTGTAAACAAACAACACTGACAGCGGTTTTTATTTTATTTACTTTTGCAATTGTTTTACCAGCTAAGCATCAATATTATGATTTAAAAGGTGTCCCAAAACTTACGACTCGAAAAAAACGATCTGTCCCAGAACTTACAGTGCACAAAAAAATTACTTTAAAAATTAATTTATGGTGTCCCAACATACACGGTAAATACGGTATGTATTGTTAACATTGTTGACCTATACTTCAATAACTCACAAACAAGCATTTCTGAGTAATTACCACACAGGTGTTTTAAAGCAGATTTAACAAGACAGGTGTGATTGGCTGCCACCTGATATTAACCTGTCATGCTGTGCATGGACTATGCATGGACCTAAGCCATTGAAGAAATTCACCCACAGAAACCTCATTGTTACTATTATTAAACTGGGTAATTCTGATATTGGCTGTTCTTTATGTACAGACAACTAGTTGTGTTAGATACATATGAAACTGATAACTACACAATTTTTTAACTTTAACTGTCTGAGTTTATACTTATATTTCAACTCAAATAAGCTAGAAATTTGTTTACGTCTATCTTGTGCTTTTCACATGTTTTCAAACTTATGGGCAGTCAAGGTGCATAAAACAGACTATACAATGCCATCATGGTTTCATCATTTTACTCTTTTCTACTGATATCAGCATCCCAAAGTCTCTGTACTCCAACTTGAAACTGAATTTAGCCTTAAACTGAACCAATCATTTGCATAATTTTCTTAATCTCATAGCCACAGAACTTTTATTTCTCAGCATCATACATATTAATTCATCATCTATACAATCCAGTTTCACAAAACAAGTAAATGAATACTTTGTAGAAGTTACAAAGCATATAGGCTAAATCTTCAATGTTCTAACGAGTTGAACTCGGACCAGACTCAAATAAAGGAGAGTGAATATAACTGACATGAATTTTACTTACCCATGATAGTTGCTATAATCTCAAAGCACACAAGATGGTTATTTTGGAAGAGTTTCACAAAAGGGAAAGCAAGCACCGGTAGATACTGAGTCTCGCCAAATATGGGAGACCAGTGGGCAAGGGCTGACAATGTTCTGAAAAAAGAGCATACAAGTAATACAGCAGATAAAGAGATGTAAAATGACTTTCATTAAATTGTTTCTATTTATAATTTTTTTTTTATTGCATAGACAAATGAGCCTAGAATTAAAAAGGCTGGACTTTAGATATGTCTTCTGAAATTGTCAATTTTCAAAGGCATCCTTGCACAGATCCATATACTTTTCTCAGTTAATTCTTGCAAGTCATTCAAAGGCCAACTAAAACCAAAAAACACGAGTTAAATGCTACATCATAACTTCAATATAAAATATCACTTTCATTACTGCAATCATACTATAGAAATAATACATGAATTTAGCCTAAAACCAAAAGTTAGTTGACTGGTACTACTGCAAACATGCTAAAGGATTTTATGACATCACACAGAATACCCAAATTTAGTACACTGTCTATTTACCCCAGGCATGTGCAACTTCCTCCAAGGTGTGGTCCAGACAACGATTTTTAAATGTATCCATGAGTCACACCATATGAAGGATAAAACCAGGTTGAGGGCAGTTGGTTGCACATGACTGATTTACCTATTAGTATATACTTATGGTTTTACAAAGAACGAATTTTTGAAGGCCATAATTTATTAAATAAACACATGACAGTAGCTTTTAATATTTATACAAATGTTTGGAAACTTTACCTGTGACATACAAAGCAAATACTTGAGCAAAAGACATTACATGTACTGTAACTTTTGGTTGATGTTACCTTGCTTGAAGTTACCTATATTCCTTATACAGGAATTACAAAAACTAGAGAATCTTAAACATCAATTTATAAACACAAAATGATAAAAAATAAAAATGGAGTATTCCTTCAACAGAATTCAAAACAGAAAATTTGAGAAGCATTACAAATCAAAGAATTGAGAATACTGATAACCTGGAGGGTTAGGGTAATATGGATTAAAGGGATGAACATAAATTGTCAGAGATTGATAATTATCTTTCGTTTTTATGATCCCAAGCAAATACCATACCCCTCAAAAAAACATGTAATCTGAAATTAAAATGTTTAAAGTCTTTTTTTGCCCTTTGTCTCTTTATGAACAATTGATTAAATAAATTCATAAAACATTTTGATTGAAAATATTTAAGCAATTACCTTTTACGTGTGTTTTATACTCAAATGATATTGCTTTGCAGTACAGAAGCCGCCAAACTATATCAAGGGAGGTAATCATGCCGAGTCTAATAATTTCCTCTTAGGATTAAAATCTGACTTATGTCCCCTTACATAGCTAGACACACCTGTCAAGGCCTGTGGCCAATAGAGCTAAATATAGAAAAGTGCCTATTATTTTTTAAAAAAAATATTCTTAGTAACAATGAGTAGACAGCATGCCATAGCCATGAGTGGAATAAATCCTTCCAAGCCAAAAACTAATACCAAAATTCAAATTAATTATAGACTTTATTTTTCTACAAGCATATACAGTATACCTTTGTAATATTCTAAGAAGCCGTCTACTCTTGATGGGGTATTCTTCATGCAGTTTTGCATAGGCAGGATGGGTGCCTTTGTCCACAAGGGCTGCATAGGCAGAATGATTTTCTGGTAATCTCAATACTGATCGCCATATGAACATTCTGAAATGTAATACAAAGGTCCATATCACGAAATGTATCTACAAAACAAACCAAACAAATGAAATATGAAAACCAGATTTGTGTTTGTAAAACACACATGCCCCCAGTGCAGCAAAAAAGCCCCTCCCCCAAACCCCCCCCTCAAACAAAGTCATAAATGTAAACAAAAGAAGAATATAAAACTCAAATTTTGAGTAAATCTACCAAAAAAGTCTAACAAGTGCAAAACACTAATAAAATATAAAAAAATCACTAAAATATCCAATAAATATCATCAGGTCATCTACAGCTGTATATAAACATATTTTCCCAAACTGATCGGATGAATTCAAATGTTTTCTCTTTAATTGTGCTAGCAAGGTTTATAACGACAAAATTTAGGTCCAAAAAGTTTTAAACAAAGAAAAAGCTAATAACAAGAGTCTCTTGAAGTGACTGATACTCTACTGGGCAAAAATAACTTCCAGGAATTCAAGACAAGACCATTTCTTTTTTTTAACTCCTGAGTGTTGAAACCATCTCTGATATTTTTAATCAATAATGAGATTTTAAAATTAGCTGCTGTATTGGATGGTAAGATCAATGCCATTTTTATTTAGGACCAACTAGTCATCATTTGAAGTTTTTTAGTGAAAAACCCGTGTTATCATGGTGGCCATATTGGATGTCAGACCAGCACCATTTCCATTTAAGACCAACTAAACATCATAAAAAATTTTTTGTGAAAACCCCATATCAATATGACTGTACAGCTAGAAGAAGTAGCAATAACAAGATTTTCAAAATGGCCACCATGATGGTCATATTGGTGGTTGAATTGGCACAATTTTACTTTAGAACCAACTAGATATCACAAGAAGTCTTTTGGTGACCCATGTCAATATGACCATCCATCTAGGAGGAGTGGCAATAACAAGATTTTCAAGATGGTCATATTGGATGTCCGATTGGCACTGTTTTTATTTAGGACCAACTAAATATCATAAGAAGTCTTCTGGTGAAAACCCCATGTCAATATGACTTTCCATTCTGGAGGAGTATCAAGAACAAGATTTTCAAGATGGTTGCCATGGTGACCATACTGGATGTCAGATTGGCACCATTTTATTTAGGACCAACCAGATATCATAATAAGTCTTTAAGTGAAAACCCCATGTTGATATGACTATCCATTTAGAAGGAGTAGCAATAACAAGATTTTTAAAAGGCTGCTGTGTCAGTCATATTTTATGTTCGAGTGGCATCATTTTCATTTAGGACTGACTAGATATCATAATAAGTCTTTTGGTGAAAACTCTATGTTGATATGACATTCTGTTGAGGAGGAGTTGCAAAACCAAGATTCTGAAGATAGCAATTAGGCAGCCGTATTAGATGTCAAATTGGCACCATTTTCATTTAGGTCAAGTAGACATCAGAAGTCTTTTAGTGAAAACCCCCATGTTAATATGATCATCCATCTAGGAAGTCTTTTGGTGAAAACCCCATGTTGATATGACCATCCATCTAGCAGGAGTTGTGAAAACAAGAGCAGCCATATTGGACATCAGACTGGCAACATTTTCATTTAGGAAAAGAACAGACATGATAAGAAATCTTTATTGAAAACCCTATGTTGATTGGCCATCCATTCAGGATAAGTAGCAATAACAAGGTGGCCAATTTTCATTTAGGACCAACTAGACCTTGGGATGAATGTATGTGTAAAGTTTAATGGCAATCCTGCAAGTAGTTTAGGATGGACAGATGTCGGAGAGTTGTACAATGGACAACAGGCCATCCCATAAGATCTTCTTGTCTATGACCAGTTGAGTTAGGAACTTGTCTGATAAAATGACTTTCCATTTAAAGAGTAGCGATAACAAGATTTTCAAGATGCAAACCGTGATGGCCATATTGGACATTAGATCAGCACCATTTTGATACAATGTTCTGTTTTGATGGGGTAACAATGACAACATTTTCAAGATGGCTGCCATGGTGGCCATATTGGGTATCAGATGCACACGATTTCCATTTAGGACCAACTAGACATCATAAGAAGTCTTCTGGTGAAAGCACATTGTTGATTTGACAATGTTTCTAGGAGAAGTAGCAATGATAAGATTTTTCAGAAGGCCATTGTGGTGGCCATACTGGAGGTCAGATCAGCACCCTTTTCATTTACAACCAACTAGACATCATAAGAAGTCCTTTAGTGAAAACCCCATGCTGATATGACCATTCATTCAGAAGAAGTAGTGATAGCAAGATTTTCAAGATGGCCACTGTGGTTGCCATGTTAGACATCAGATCAGCACCATTTTCATTTATGACCAACTAGACATCATAAGAAGTCTTCTGGTGAAAACCCCATGTCAATATGACTTTCTGTTTAGGAGGAGTCTCATTGATGGCCTATTTACAGACTTCCTGCACATGACATTAAAGTGCATGCTTAACGATGCTCTTTAAGGATGGTGGAAGTGGAGAGAAACGCATTTCTCGCCAATGATAGAGCAAGAGGAGGCAGCAAAATTCAGGTGGAAACAGCCCAAACTTCCTCAATCAATGTGCAGAAGGATGATTCTTCTCTAGACATTGCTGAAATGAGTAATAATTATGAAGCTTGTGTGCGCGAGTTGTCGTATCCTGAAGAATGAGGTGATGCATGTGAGGACCTGGTGAAGCCTGCCAAGACTGATGGCAAACTAGACTAGAAGTCCGACCAGAACGAGATAATGAAATCTCAAGATGATAACTGAATGTATTGTCAATAATCTTTGCATGGTATAGGGCATCCAAGATTGCAATGTCGCTAAGCCAGTACTGGTAAGTCGTGATAGGCCATGCGGGTTGGTACACTGTGATGGGCTGTGCTGGAGCCGTTTGACATTGGTCTGTGATGGCTATGAACCGACCTGGCTCCATAATGGCACCTAGATACTGTGGCACTATACTGGATAGAGGCCATGGGCTCTTCTATGCCAAGGTCAGTGTCATGATGCTGGAATGGTGGCAGATGACTTTTAGCTTTTATTGCTAAAAACTAGTTTGAGAGGGTAAGATTTGGGAATCAGTGGTCATACTCCTTTAAGGTATAATGATTGGGTAACATATTTGAAAAAGAAACAAAAAACTTTAACTTAAAGTTTCTACCATACAGATATACCAATAAATATAATAAATGCTCTGTCTCACTTTCCAAGACAAACAACAGCAGCAAAGAAAAAATCATTTAGTACCTGTACTTGGCTGGGTATTCATAATAGCCTTTGAGAATTGCTCTCAACCTCTCCATGTCCAATCCTTGTGGTAGATCTCTCTACAAGAAAAATACAAACAAGCATATTTATTTCCAATAGAAGTAATTTATTTGAAATTTTATTGTTGGAATAAATTACATTAGTTGCCCCAGTTGGTGCCTGAGAATGAGTTTTGTTACATCCTCACTTCTGTGGATATACTTTAATACATGTCATATCTGTATGTTCATTTGTCTGTCTCTGCATCCATCCATCCATTGTTACTCAGTTCAACTTGTAACTCCATCTACACCAATGGAAAGAAAGAGTGATTATGTTTGGTAGGATGTTTTAAGAGGATAAGCAGATGAAATCCTGGATGCAGTCCAAGGAGAGGAGGGTATAGAAGTCAAAGGTGACATGTTCATATCTAATATGGACTCTTCTTGTAACCTGAACTTAATCTAACCTGACTGAAGGAGGGTAGTCATATTTAGTATGTTTTAGAAGGATGAGTAGATGTCAGCAATGGCTTAGGATCCTGTGTTACCTGGAATCTCCTCTGATTACCTCATACACAATAAAAGGCACATCTCCCACTTACAGAAAATTTTAAAACATTTTATTTAGCAAAGCTTTATCTAATGATAAGACCAAATCCACTTGTTAAGAAAATTGATTATGAGGGCATCCTGGGAATATAAAAGAAATACTGACATAAAATTTCCAGCATATTAGGTAATGATTCTGCAGGTTGCACATTGAGTGCAGGGTCACGGGATTTTCCACAATTTTTTTGTCCTACGTCCCCCAAATCTTGACCCTGTGCCCCCCTCCCCCCCCCCCCCCACTTTTCGTCACAAAAAAAAATCAAAAAATGCGCCTACAACTTTTCATTAGTGGATGTCCATCCATGTCTCTGTTTGCACTAGCAATGGCCAAAGTCACAAAAGGTGATAAAACTGTAAGATGGCAATGAATATCTTTTTTAAAACAATGTATCTGGCAATGAAATATTCAAGGTTTGTGGTAGTTGGCCAAGTTGCAAGTTAAAGTGTTTAACGGCAGTTAGTGTAACATATTTTTGAGGTTAAAGTTGCCCCATTGGTGAGGAAGATTTCATTTATTTTCAGGTTGAAATAATGGCAAAAGAGACAAAATTTATGCAAATACACCATTTGTCATTTAATTCATGATTTCTTAGTTTGGAAAGAAAAGTAATTCATAAAACATAGGTATTTATTATAATAAATACTGGTAGATATTGAGTGTACATGAAAGTTAAACGAGAGCAAGATCCGGAAATAAAAATTCCATGGTGCAGCTCATTTCAGGTTATTCAGATATTCAAACATGTTAATGTTTTCACGAGCTACCTGAGCACATGATAAAACTTTTATTGCAATAATGTAAGTGTCCAAGGAAAATGTGTTAGTACAGTGCAGACCACAAAGTTACGGTGGCAAAACTGATGAAGCAAATAAGATTATCTCATTTTTATAGCACTTCTCAGTATTAGTGCATTATGTATTATTATTTTTCTTTGTCCCTCTAAAATGGAATGTGTCCCCCAAATCTGGATGGTGGGGGACAAAGTGTCCCCTACCCTTGGGATCCTATGTGTAACACTGATTCTAGATAAATATTTATAAATTTGTAGCTAAAATTAGATTAACTGACCAGATCAAAACATGCCTTTAACAAAATCCTGTAGGGCAATCTTCACAAACACCATCCTCCAATTGGAGTAAATAAAAATATGAAACCTTATGTGCACATTTACAGATCTCTTTTAATCATATTCAAAGATTTAAAGTCTTCAATGCATATGGTGCAAAACTGCATACATCTCCCTTCCACATATACACACCACTATATATGCATGTGTGCATGCCAACAAGAAAACATACCATGTGTAATCACTTATAAGTTGAGTCCAACTGCAAACAACACAGACTTTGATCTACCAGTGCATAATATGCTTGCAGATCAGGGTCTATGTTCTTTGTTCTACTGATTACTCCTATCAAACTGCATAGACCCAGATCTTCCTACACATATGAGCCTACGCAGTCTGCAGTTTTTCTCGACTTAAAGGCAAGTATGTAAGGTACTCTACTCTCTCAGGCCTTCAAAATTTCCATCTCCTGTGCCAAGTTAATTTTCATACGGTAAGCAAATATCCAAAAGCTGATAACCTGATGGAAAAGATGAAATCTGGTACTATCCATTAGGGAAACCCTTATCAACAGCAGCCCAGGGAACTTTTACATGAAGATTTTATGTAATTTCATGTAGATATGGTTTTATTTGCGATGAAAAATGTATTATTCTAAATTAACATTTTAATAGGCAAGTAAAAATATAAAATTCATTTTCTGTGCAAGTGAACCTTCAAAATAAACTTCAAAGTCATGATTTCTGCTTTTTCTTTTTTTAAAAAATGCTGGTTACCAATGGTATCAGGAGACCCAGAACAGAATACTGAAATAACTGTAGATTAAATTGTGGATCAGAATTATTGATTAACCAACGTATTCTTACCTGTCCCCAATCATCAGCTTCCTTCAGTTTGTTTTCTTTCCCTCGAGCAGGAGCCGACTTAGCTCTCAGCTGACTGTCTTTTAACTTTTCTGATTTGTCAGTTGTCATGGTCTCTGACATTTTGTTACCTGTTACAACTTTAACTAGGGGTGCAGGAGGCTAAAAAAAAGAAACAAAGCAATTTAAAAATTACAACCATCTCTTCTGCTCTTTTGTTTAGATGCTTTTTCTTAGTGTGAAATACTCTATTACAAGTCTAGTACACACAAAATTTTCACAAATTAAGCAAGGAAACAGAATTTTTGAAATTATTATGCTGCAGTAAACACCTTGATGCAACATGGCAAATATCAATCGATCATTAATGCAAAGAATTTTTGTCACAAAATTTGATGAATGTAATAAATACCACAAGAATTTTAGGACACAAAAATATATAGATGATCTTTGATGAGTACTAATTTCAAAGGTTTCATAAATTTTATCTGAATTGATTACAAATATAAGATTCCATTTATCATATAAAAAATAAAATATCGAATTTAAACTGCAAAACTGCAGAATTATGTAGCAAAATGAATTTGAAATACATGGGATGCCTTGGTCATTGGTGATGTCATGAGGTGCTATTATAGATGTTACATATAGAAAATTTATGATATGGGTATATTAATCTAGTAACAGTAGCCATGTGATAAACTGATTTTCAAAACTGCATATTCAAAAACTTCCATGTTCTTAAATTTTAACTATTTCTGAATTTGTGCATATTTGTGTATTTAATATTTTAGATCTTGCAATTTTCACAATATTTCTATTTCACACTTGAGACTGAATTTCACACTTTTGACTAGGTTACAAACATCTTGAAAATTAAACCAAGTGGAAATTTCCCAATATTTAATATCTGCATCTTTACCTAACCACTTTCTTAAACTTATGTTTAGATTTACTGGTCAAAGGAAGCCATGTTATGGCCTTCATCTGGCCCTCTTCCGACACTTGTATTCTCATTATTCTCACTATCAAAATGAAGTCATACGGACAACGTTCTATTGCATACCAGGGCCCAGCAACGTGGAATGAATTGCCCACTGAACTTAGACACAAAGACACAGCGATCTCATTCAAGAGTGCTCTTAAAACTCACCTATTTCGACTGCAAGAATAGACCTAAAGACTTAATAATGTTTCCTTACCTTAACTATTTTCAGCATGTTTTTGTTTTCTAATTTCATGGTGTTTGTTTTTCGTAATCATATCATAATATATGTTTTTTTGTGTTATCTAATGTTGTAAAGCGCTTAGAGCTTCTAAAGATTAGGCGCTATACAAAGTCCTCATTATTATTATCTTAACAAAAAGATTGCTATCGATTTAAATCTGCATTTATCATATCATACAAGCAACTTGTCTTGAAAAAAACAAACAACACTCCTTGTACATTTTGTGCATTAATATTCTAGCACTTATGATAAGATCTTAAAACTTTCATCTTTCATTTTTCTGAAGAAAAAAACATTATGATAAAATTTAAGAAAGGAAATTTTGTTATAAATTACGTTTCTCCGAAAATACTTACCTGATCTAATTAACATCAGGACATTACTCTCTGCTACCTGTGAATCCAGCCCTCTCTGAAGATGAAAAAACATTTTTCCATCTATATATCATATAGATGATGAGAAGTAGCTCTTACATATAAACTTTCATACTTCCCACTTGGTGGCCACCTGTATCACAGATTAAACCAGTTTAAGCTTGAGGGAAACCTATAACAGGATGCTCAGATTTGTGGGCAAGGGTGGGAGGGATTGAATGTAATGTGATCGGGTAAGTATTTTCAGAGAAACATAATTTACTAAATAATTTCCTGTCACCGTCAAATACATTACCCGATCACATAAACATTTGGAGAATAGGTAAGAGGAGGAGGAAATGCTTGAGCATCCAACCTCTACCCACATCTCCTTGTAGGAGCACGATGATTGCTCTAGTGAAAGGATGAACTTCTAATGTGAGGTAAACACAACTGAAGATTATGCGTTTATACACGTGCGAGGTAAATCCCTGTGGGATCCTGCACCTGACTGTTGCCTTACATTCAAAAGTTTCCCGGGCGAATCCAGTGAAAGTTGCAAGGTCATGCCTGGGTCTGAGGTTGTGCTGTCATGAACGGGGCATGGTAACTGTCTGGACAGCTATCAGTGGCCCAACAAGATTCAGCTCTCTCCTTTGCCAGACCATGTCACGTATATAGAAGCTGGAGAAAGTAGAATGGATGCACCAGACAACTGACTCCACTATGTCTCAAATTGAGATATTATGTTTGATGGTCAGGCTCATGGAAACTGCTCATATTTCATAAGCCAAAATCTTCATGAGTCATACCTGATCCTGTGAGAGTTCAGAGTATGCCGATCTAATAACCCTTTAGCCAAGCAGTCAGTGTTTGCAGGGTTATATCTTGCTTTCATGCCTTAAAAGTAGGAAGAGCCTTTGATAGCCATGGACATTTTCTATGGATGTGTTCCACCCAGGTGATTGATGTGAAGAGTCTTCTCTTCCAGTATGAACTTGCTGCTGACCATGACAAAGTCCAGTAGGAAGTGTACCCCCCAACAGGAGAAACTGGCATCTGAACCAATAGTGATTTTCGGTCATAGGGCTTCTAAAATATTTCCGCTGCTAGCCACTTCCTGTCTTGAAGCAGGATGTGTTTGATTTTGGTTGAGATCACAATCTGGTGATCTAAACAACCCAAGATTGGGTGCCACTGTGCTGGAAGGGCCATCTGTATGTAAACATGGCTGAGGTGTAACAGGCCCACTTCTGCATTAAGCAGGAGTTGAAGAAAGTCCCTCGCTGAAATGAACAACCTGGCAGACACCTTTTTTGATGTGAACAATACTGCTGATGTGTTTGGGAGGAAGACAAACCAAATGAGTTAGAACCTCCGTACCTAGATGAACAAAATGTTGAGAAGGGACAAGATCCGACTTCTCCACATTGACTATCCACCCTAAACTGTGAATGAGGTAGAGAATTTTGTTCATATTATGAACAAAAACTGAACTTACCAAATGTTTTTGCAGTATTCCATCCAGATATCCCACTGTCACTGTGGAGGAGGACATCCTGAAGTGGGATATGGCACAGTCCAATGTCTTGGTGAAGGCCCAAGGACTGAGATTAAGGCCAAATGAAGGGCCTAGAATTGGTACACTACCCCACCAGTCCCGAAATAAAGGTATTTGCTTCATACCATGTGAATAGGTATATGGAAATACATGTTGGACAGGTCAAGACTGATCGCGTATTTGTCGTGTCACACAGACAGATGGACAGGCCTTGCTGTCTCCATCTTGAACTTCGGGGCAGTAATAAATTGATTGAGTCTGTTCAAGTCTATGACAGGTCTCAATTTTCTGTTGGTTTTCAGGACCAGAAAAAGTCTGGAATAGAAATCTAGGGAGTCCAGTTTTTTGGACTACCTCCAACGCCCACTTTACTAGCAAAAGCTCGACCTCCTTCTGTAAAACGTCCACCTTCATGGGATTGCTTGGGATCTCCGTCATGAAGGGGGACAACAAAAGTGGAGGGGGCTGGTTGAACTAGATCCATAGCCCCTCTGAAATGACTTGGATGGCCTAACTGTTTTGTCGGAAATAGGTTGATCCAGGTCTGGCAGAACAAAAGGGGTCTGGCACCCACAGTGGAGTTGCCAGAGGGCAGGAGGGATGGCAAGTCATTGACGGTTGGTGGGAAGCTTGCCTGTAGAAGTTAGGGTCATATGGTCTCCTATAACTTGCCTGGCCATGAAAAGGTTGCTGTTGTTGTCGAGAATTACCCATGGTATCTTGCTGTCGAAAATCATCACTTTTCTGGTAAGCCCCCTGACAGGGTTTTGCAGAGATAGGGGCTTGTACAGAGAGCTGAAGGGGCAACTCATGTGCCACCTGCTTTCTCACCACCTCAATTTGACCCCCAAACAGAAGGGGGAAACTGCAAGAGGGAGTACAGGGTTGCCGCATGGTGGGTTTAAGAGAAGATCACAGGAGTGTGTCTCTACTTATCAAGTCAAGGTTACAAGAGGCTGTTTGGGTATTCACCTTTGTGTGGTGAGCAGCCCTATTGACTACCTTGGCAATACAGCATACTGATTCCCAGGCAGGGTCAATTCTGGCCTTCTCTCGGCTAGGCAAAAGATCAATCAGAGATGCCAGGCCGAGTATGGAGGAAGTCGATGTGACATTCTTCACCAACTTAGATGTTGCATTAAACACCTGTCTGTCCACTTTATAACAGAGTCAAACAGATATGTTGATGGCAGTAATATCCTTGTCTAATCTAGCTACATCTGAATAATACACATCGGTATGTGATTGTACCAGTGTGGTGAGAGAGATGCAGGCAACTGACTCACAGAAAATAAATTTAATCTCAGAGAGGCCTGGTAATTTCTGCAATCTTCGATGATTATGGTAAAATTCTGAAGGACAGATGTTTGTCATCATCATCATCAATGTCCATTGAGGCCTTGTACATAGAAATGACTGCTGGTGTGATAAGGCATTCTGGTGGAGGCAAAATTCTGTATATCTTCTGACTGCCACCTTAAAACTAAATTCCATCCTTTTCATGGTTGGGTATGAATGTTCAGGCAAGTCCATGGCACCCCTTGTCAACTGGGTGTTGGTCCTCCTCCTGTATGCTCCATGTCTTGGGGTATAGCATTCCATATGGCAATGATAATGCAGAATCATCACAATGCACAAAATGGTTCTATCTGTTAGATATGCTAGTAGGACTGACAGAGTCATGTCCAGCACAGAGTGTGATCTGGCTGGGGAAAGCTGGTCTGGCGTGGTCGGTTGGGCCAGGCTGGATAGCTCCAAATGTGATGTTGGTTTTGCATGTACTGGTATCATAGATATGTTCGGTCCAGCTGGTCAAAGCAGTCTTCTTTAGGAACTGTCAAGCCACATGCTATTCACCAGTCAGAGATGACAGATTCATGACCGATGAAACCATATATTGACTGTCCGGATGCCTGGACCAGTTAGTCAGCAGCCAGGATGGCGCATGGTGAATGATATATAACTTGTCAGCCAGTCTGACTGGCAAAGTTGGAAACCAATCCCACATGCCCAGCTTCAATGTTCCTAAGTCCACGCATGGGCAGTACCCAACTTCAATGTTCCTAAGTCCACGCATGGGCAGGGGTAGGGACTTATGTCCAGTTAGTTGCCAAATTGAGTTAAAAATGGTCCTAGTTTTGTCCAACTTGCTCATTGACATTCTAGATGACAGAGCTTGCTGTGGTAAGTGTACCATATCCAATATAGGTTGAGTGGACTTGTTTGGCATGGCTTTGACTGAATCTGAAGTGACTGTCGTCATAGGCGCTGTCTTAGTTATCTATAATGGGGGGGGGGGTCAGGGACGGCATCTTAATGTCCCCCAAAACTGGTCAACAATTCCAAATTAGGATCAATGCTTGATCCTTTATGTTTGGAAGATTTAGAGCATGCCCTTTTTTCATGACCCTTCAATTGCCTTTTCAAGGCGTTAGACCAAATGTCTTCTGCTCATATTGCACATACGCTACATGGCTATGAGGAAGAACATTTTGTTCACCCAAGGCACATCTCATGGTTGTCCTCAATGACTTTAAAGCATCTTTACTTCTTGCACTTGATTGACATCTCTGTAATGAAAAAGAAAAGAAAAAAAACCAAACAAGTGCATACAACAAATATACGAATTGTTCAAAAAGGCGAACTCACGTTACTGAGACGACCAAAGAAGTGTGCAAAAAACTAAAATTTAACAGCGCAATAAAATTACACTGGTGAAAACTTGAGTGTTACCAATCAATATCACATGGACAATAACGACTGTTAAAAAAAAAAGCATAAAAACAAATAAATTCACTGGGAAAAATGCTAATGTTATATATACCAGGTACATCATTCTTTTGATGTACTATACCACTGAAAATAAATGTTGGATGGTCAAAGTTAAATATAAATTGGAATGGATTCTTTGTAGGCATTGTTCACAGTTGCAAGCGAACATTTAAACTGGTTATATCCAGGATATGGGTGGTCATCTAGCTGGAACAAGGAAAGTTGATCTGTAAGAGTTACTTTCCTTTGTCTATATGATATACAGACAGAAAAATGTTTTTTTTTCTTTCAGGGAGGGCTGGATTCTGCGGTAAGAGAGATTAATTTCTGAAATTTTAAGGTGATCGGGTAATGTATTTGTTGGAGAAACAAATTAAACCCTTTTACCAAAGTTTTCCTTGTAAAACATCTGGAGATGAAAAACTTACTAAACTCTACTGATACCAAAATCTTGTGGTTCACAGCACTTTTGTAAAATCAACACTTACTGTACAGCTTAAAATGACATGATCATTATAATATGTAATCAGTATGATGTATATTTTACATAGGTGTATTGTAGCGCCACAAACTCTGGGAGGGAGTGGATGTAAAATTATCTGATTGCAACTTCTGTATTTTATTAAATAATCAAAAAGAAAAATTCTTTTACAATTTTAACAATTGCAATAAATTTCCTGTCAAAGAAAATAATATATTCAACAAAACATTTATAAGATCTTTGGAAATCATTAGCAAATTATGACCTGCCATAAATTGGTCACACAGACATTCTGTTGCAGAAAACCAATGTGATCTCAATAATTGTGTCATAATGAAAAAAAATGTACTCACCAACATACGGTTTTCTTTGTGTATTTTACAATAGAAGCCTATGATCTTCAACCAGTGCAAATTTGATTAATTTTTAAATATTCAGTCAGCTATTGTTTTATAAGCAATTACTGACAGGTTTCTTTTTCCCATACTTTTCTAAGTACCGTATATACTCACGTATATATCAGGTCCAAATGCAAACAACATAGACCCTGATCTGCCATCGTATAATGCAGTTTGCAGTTGGTATTGGTATATACGCGAGTATATAAGGTAATGACCTTAAATTGGGAAAAGAGATGCAACAAAGAGCTGCACAAGAAAATGAAAACCAACATGTACATTTTGTATTGGTTTTACTATATAAAAAAATTTTTTTTTCTAAAAAGTTAAAAACTCCAACATTTTACAAGCAATCACCCTTAAGATATTTACAAGACTTCGAAAACAAATTATATCTACATTCTTAATAATGTAGATTATTTAGCCAGTTAACTGCCAGAATAAGGTCACATGCTGAGCAGGTCAGATATTTGTGTAAAAAATAAATATTGTTCTACTGATGATTCCTAGCAAACAGAATAGACTCTGATCTGCCAGCACATTATGGGATTTATACTATTTATAGCTAGATGAATGACTTAAGTAAATAAGGTACCTGGTTGATTTCTGCCGACAAAGCCTGAAGATTGTAGATATTCATACTTCCATCTTCATTAACAGTTACCACAAATCTTCCATTAGGACTGACCGAGGCATTGTTAATCTTGTTTTCAATGGTGCCAACATCAAACAGAAGCTTGCAAGTATGGATATTGATGAAACGCATTATACCATCTTGACATAGCACTCCTAGTGTCTGAAAGAGTACCATGACCATCAGAGCTGTGTATCATCTTTAATATTGTGAAATAGGGGTGGGTATCAACAGAATTTCTGTATAGCAATATATTAGGAAAGTCTGTAGAAAGTGCAAAATAATACTAAAAACTTAGCAAGATGTCGAAGTTTCATATAAATTTAACTTGTTAAAATCTCTTTAAGCGAACAATGATTGTGAAAGATCCTTCCATGTGGACGAGTCTGAGCTACATGTGATACGCAACTGCTTCATTTGGATCTTCTCAACTCTGGCCACATTAGCAGCTAAAGTATGCATAAGATGAGCTAATATCAGCATTTTTCCTGGTTTTATCAAAACCTAAAATTCCAGTTTGGAAACAAATTGTACAAACCTTAAAACTGAGTATTTTCCAATATGATGACTGCTGTGATATATCATATCCATAATTAGAACAAGTCCACTCTACAAAATGATTAGGGTATATGAACATTTATTATGGATTCTGGCACAAACATGGTGGCCAGTTCAGAGAGCTGCAGAGTTGGTCCCAGTAAGTGGCAAGACCAAGAACACTTCATGTTGCATGTGGTGCAATTGGAACACCCCTTGCAGTCCAATCTGGATGCAATCTGTCATTACTGTTTTTCTCGTAGACTATATATAACATAACTGAAGTCCTACAAAGCCTAGCTTTATCAAGTCATTAATTTGTGAATATATTGAATAGCTGATGTTATTCAGGTATGTTGTGTTTATTACAAGAAAAAAAAATAGCTTGTATACATAGTTATTACGGGAGAACACTGGTATTAGCTAATCTTACCTAATCTTGAGTGTACTATAGGATTAAATGATGATGGCATATGTGGGCATTTAACCCTGGTAGTACTGCACTGTTTCAGCATGACCTTGTTACCTATGCCAATTTGTTTCTAACTGCCCCATTTAAGTATGAGGAGCTGTTTCAGAAAGCTACAGACTTTTTGAGCCAAATCCATATAATTGCTTCAAAAATAGTATTTATATTCAGATTGGGGTGAAATTGACAAAAGTGATGCACACTTGCATGCAGATTGCTAACATGAAAAATATCAGTGAAACTGATGCATGTTGATGGTAACCACAAAAACCAGAAAGGGAAATAGGGTGGAAAAGTATTTGTTGAAAAAAAAAATACGTATCCTTTTCCATCAAATATAATTATTCAAAATGTGTATATGGACAGTTAAATGTATGTCTATATACCACTTATACTCTCCTTTAATTATTTCTAGGTCTAAGCTGGATAATTATAGTTTTACTTTCTAACATTTTCATTTAATCACAAATTGTCTCCATATAAAATATAACTCTATTAGCTATAGTTTAATGATAAGGAACCAATACTAATCATACAGAAAATGATATTTAATTCCAGAATTTACTTTCGTTGCCATGGCAACCAAAACTAATGTTCCAAAGGTTGAAAGGATCAAAAACACTTTTTTAAAAAATTGTTGGCAGAATCTTATATCCAAATAAAACAGCATTCACTTTTCAAAGAACTCAATGTGATCAACCTGTTTTAATTATAAAGGTAAAATACTAATTATTATACATGCAGAACATTTAAATTATATTTTTGTGTGAAGAGAATAATGTTTATGCAGTGAAGTGAAAAATAAAGGGGAATAACAAAACTACTTTTCTCATTGGAAATTTTTTGAAAGGCAGATATCTCATGTATTTTTGTGTCAACACATCTATATGCAATTACTATACTTAGCAAGAAGAAATTTTACAAATACAAGTAAGTATACATGTGACAAATGTAAGTACTGACACAAAATCCAACTGCAGTTTTACCATCAACTGCAATGGACTCCATTTTTTTGTTATCACATCATGCAGAAATGAAACAAAAATCAATTTTTCTTTAAAAATATAACAAATGTTTAAAAACTTTGGATTTTATTCATGGATTTAAAGACTTTCAGGGTGATCACATGATAAACAACATTTTATTTTTTTGTCAGCTCCACTACTGAATCTTCTTTACATCTGAACTTTTCTTTTCATACTATTAATGTGCAAACTGAATGCATACTACTAGTATTGGATACATTATGTTTGTGATTGCTTTAAAAGATGTATAATTAGTCATTCTTTAATCTATGACCAAAAAATTAGTTTTAGAATAACTTTCTTCATGACTCAAGGTGTTTTAAGACGCTATTTTAAATATATATTCTCTAATATTAAGCTAGTCAAAGGTCTACTTAATCAACATATTTAGTTTTGTAATCTTCTACAGTGCCTACATCTGAAAGTGGCTACATCTGAAAGTTCTTAATGAAATATTATCAGGTACAGTAGTATTATCACAGCCATTAGTTTGGGTCTTCTCTTGTCACAATATAGCCATGTACTGATTTTTGGTTACATATGGTAAGAAATATAAGCTGAGAACTGCCAGTGTTGTTACAAAGTCAAGTGTGATCTTTGATCTTTACCACCAAGTGAGGATGAAATACACAAAAGTGTGAGCACTGAAGTGTGAGTCTGCAACACTGAATGGAAGTTATTGGGTCCAGTACACATGTATAGAAGTGGCATTGGTTGTCAGGTATTCTTTTTGAGTGTAGCTGCAGTAGATATACTGAGAGGCCTGAAAAGTTGCTATTACCAAAAGTACTGGCATTAATATTAATTCTCTCTCAATGATTATGAATCAAGATAAAGAGTTGTGAGGTTTTCAGTGATGATCATTACTTGCAACCTGCCAAAAGTATCTGAAAGAAAATAGATCTCTCAGCAACAATCTTAGCAAATTATGATTGTGACTTGGTAAAACCACAAAATAATTAATGTTTAACGAGATTCTGCTGGTGGGCAGTGCAATATTTGGATTCATCTATATTTTAATTACTTTTTTTAAAAGTTAGAGCTATATTTGTCAAGGTGATAAACAGTGAAAACCACAAAGGCTAACTTTATATGTGAACCTTACTGATTGCAGGTAGTTATTTTTCATACATAAAAACCATAATATGGACTTAAGTGCATATCAAATTTAAAATAAAACACTTTACGAAACACTTGGCTTGTTTTTTTTTAAAGTCACTCCTGGGCAATTTGCGGAATTTATTTCAATGTAAACTTTTAAAATTGCATGAGTTTGAAATTTAAACACCTGGTGATTTATAATAACGAACACAGTGCCAAGGCTAAGCAATTTTCCTTACAGAAAATTATTCAGTAAAGGAGAGCAGTCCATTCATTTATTACCTAATTGTTTAAGTATTAGTCTATGACATTAGTAAATCAGTGTTTTTTGAACATTGATGAAACTCTTGACATTTGTTAGTGGATTAAATTTTCATTTGAGATTTTGTAGTTTTTAATATGTGTTCTCAAATTGCTTTTGAAATTTTCATATTAATTTGGATTAAACATGTCTTTCCTCTAAAGTTTATATGCATTATGTATTAAATGGCAACAGTGGATCAAAATATTTTCCTACACAATTTTATTGGGGTAAACTTTTTTATTACTACATTTTATGTAACTTCATACTTCTCTAACATTTTAGGAAAATCAAAAAAAGAAAAGAAATATATATATAATCAGCATTAGCTTTGCATGTTCATTGCCTACTTCTGAAACTAGCTCTGTAAAAATTAAACAAAACTATAAAAAAAAATGACCATAAAGTCAAAAGTTCAGGTATTGAATGCAGGTCTTGATTAATAGATTGCCAAGTCACATACATTTCCTCTTGCTGTCATAACAGAGGGTTTGTTAAGTTGAGGTTAATCTCTCTCTCTCTCTTGTCAATTTCCTTTACAACTTAACTGTTGAGAGAGAGAGAGAGAGAGAGAGAGAGAGAGAGAGAGAGAGAGAGAGAGAGAGAGAGAGAGAGAGAGAGAGAGAGAGAGAGATGTAAAACAAAAACAAATTTAAAGCACAAGAAGAAGAGTCAGATGCTTTCTCTCATTTTTTTTTCCAGCTAGGCAATGAAGAAATACCTTGGGGCCACCACCCTGACACCCCCAGGAATTGAATGGTTAGTCACATTGAAACTTGTTACAGTTATGACTCCTGGTGTACATGACAGACTTGTTGATAAAAAAAACTTTCCCATTATAGTTTAAGCTTGATCTTGTGGAACTTAAATTTCTTACTGAATGCTGTGTCAGAGCAATTGCATAACAACACGTGATAAGCACATACTCCTGTAGAAAAATCAATTCTCAAATTCAGCTCATTGTTACTGATACCTCAACATTTCCAAACAAAGCCCTAATAAACTTTATTCTAACTATGACTACTCCATTCATACATATGGTAGTCAATGTCAACTGTCTTTGAGACAAAAGTGAGATCACAACTACTGAACAGCAGCCGTATTGTTTACATCAATGTCTGCTGTTGACAACAGACTTTCCCAACAAAATAAACCTGTTGTAATGCTTTTTTCCTTGATGTACTGTTACAATGATGTAAAGCCAGTATCTACTGGCCTATAGCTTGCATTATCTCCCTGATATTGTTAGCACATGATTTATGATTGGCAGAGATTTGACATCCGTAGACGTCATTGTCCCGATCCATATTTTGATATCAACATACAGACAGGGTTTCCATTTGACTATAAATATATGGTCCCTGCATACACAGCCAGGTGACATCATCCAAAAATATATGGTTCCCACACTTCCAGGGTTAAGTTCGATGTCACACCTGCAAACTTCATCTCTGTATTACATTCCCAACAAATGGCAAGGTTATTGATTAATTTTACATCTTTCTTGGAGGATATTCTTTCAAAAACGCTGCCAGATGAACGATTCTGCCTTTTTATTTGGAACCATCTCATACAAGACTTTAGGCTCCACATCTGCCAGGCAGGATATAATGTGCAGTTCATCCATTTTCTTGATGGACAAAGCTTTAAGAAATATTTTTTTGGGAATGGGTTTAGAACAACAGACATTGAAAGAGACAAAAAAATTCAAACAAAATAAATTATGGCTAAGTATAAATTTTAGCTGTTTAATATTTAGAGAAATATTACAAAAGCATTATCTGTACCACAATATACCAATACACCAGTTAAATTGCAAACCCCAACTTATGAACACGTCATAATACAATATTTATCATGAAATGTGCCTGGATGATCTTGACTTATAAAAATTTATTACTATCCTGATATGACAAGACTTGAAATAAAAATCTGTTCATTTGTCATCTCACCTGCAAAAATGTGATTGCAGCCCTAGTAACACATGACTAAACAAAACCCTATGACCTTGACCTCTGAACTTTTAAAACTCTATTCCTCTGCTAATATGTTATAAATCTGATAATGCACGTATGGAAACAGAAGATATAGCCCCTTCCCATACAGCTCTTAACAATTCCCCCACTCAACCCCCCACCCCACCCCCAACTAAACAACAATTCACCCTGTGACCATCACCTTTAAGACCTGGATCCATCATCCATATGGATGTACTATGTACACTGGTGAATTTGGTTAAAATCTAATGACTATCCATTGACAAATGATAAAATCCCCCCCCCCCCCCCAAAAAACCCCAGAAGAAACCTAACACTGTAACCTTCATCACTGACCTTCACACCAGTAGATATATTTATATCCCATGCTAAATATTTTCAACTTTGCCAAATGTCATTTCATCCATAGCAATAAAAGACAGTACTGCTTTAAGCTCCTTGACTGTCAATCACTTGAGATATTTTTTCCTCCCTGATACATTTGTGGGAGAAGTCTGATGACAAACACCTGATAAAAACATGAGATATTGCCTTTAAAGAACTTTAACCAAAAGCTGACACCAGATGGACAGACAGACAGATGGACAAATGTGCCTGCTTTATCTCAGATTTGCAACATTCATTGCAGGTGAGACCAAAAAAAATGATACAATATTAACATTTAACAAGCCTGCAAATCTATTACCTAAATGGCTAAAGTTTCATTAAAATATCTTCAATGGTTTAAAAATTATATCTGCACATGGAGAGAGGTCATTGATTTATATTAATCACTTGCTGTGACCTCCATCTTGATGTGACTCACTGTCTAGTCATGATATATGGTTAAAGTTTCATTAAAATATCTTCAGTAGTTCCAAAGTCATAAGCTGGACAAAGATACAAGTCATAATTACATTTTTCCTTGCTGTGACCTTCACCTTGAGACAGAGTGTGTGTCTATGTTATGTGAAAAACAGTCTATACATGATATATAATTAGCTAAAGTTTCATTAAAATATCCTCAGTGGTTCAAAAATTTTATACTTCAAACAAGTCAAAGAATTACATTTTCCATTGCTGTGAAGTTGAACTTGCGGCAGACAGCATGACTATTGTATGCAAGACAGTGGTTATATAAGATACATAAGTTGTTGAAGTTTCAGGAGAATATATTAAGAGGTTCAAAAGTTATATTTCGAACAAAAATACTTGTCACAGAATTACATTTTCCCTTGCCATTATACTGACCTTGAGGCAGGGGGCCTGGATATGGTACACAACACACTGTCTAGTCATGATATATACTTGTGTGAAACTTCATGAAAATCTCTCAAACCATTACAAATGGAAGCAAATGCTGAAGGTATGAAAAATGCCATAACACAATATACCCTACTTAAGACAGGCATATACAATTCATAATACTACCATTCTTTAGAAAGACAAAGCATCAATCATCTTTATAAACATTATCATCATCATTGCCATTATCAAATTTTCATTAATGTAGTTTTCACCATCTTCATCAATACTATCATCATAATCACAGACACTTCATCACAATAGTTTTCATCCCCAGTAAGATTTACCTCCCCTGGAAAAAAGGTCAAACTTCCATACAATTATAATTGACAGGAATATTTGTGACACATAAGAAGACAGAACTATAGAAATATGACCTCCATAAATAACACATATATATATATATATGTTTGCAGTACATATAAATACTGTCAATTCAAATATTTGTATGTTTTCATGCAACTATTCCCATTCAGAAATGCATATATGGTATGCACTGTGTTTATCCGTTTCATGGCGACATTAATTACACAATATTTATTTCTACAGTTATTTGGAATTTAATAATTTGAAAATATTACCGGTAAGTTAAATATTACCCACTGCAAAGTGAAGTTTCCATCAATGTTGTTTACCAAGGATGTTTACAAGCAATTATATTGCTTCCATTTTCGTGCTTATCCAAACCTGTATTTGTATATTTTGTGTTTTGCTGTATAAACTCTGTTTGTGTTTGATGCAATAAAAGTAAGATTTAATTCACAAGTGATATTTCTCAAGTCATCTGCCAGTGCACATGGGCCAAAAAACCCTTGGATTGTAAAGGCAGCACTCACTTTTTTTTCAAGTTGACAATCCTTTTGATCGAGCTGCAAATTTAATACTTGTTCAGTGCCAAATAGAGTACTACAATTTGCTGTGCATGTGTGACCTTAATCCTTTAGCTTGTATAGGCAGCACCCTCTTTGTTTTCCCATGTGACAACCCTTTGATCAAGCCGCAAGTTTGATACTTGTTCAATGCCAAGTAACAGAGGGTGGTTATTTGAACTCCCTTTGATCTTGCTGCACAACTGACACCTGTTCTCCATATAATCACATGCATATGACAGTAGATGAGAAATCAGAGTCAGATGATATTTACAATAACTAGATGATGATGGAGGATTTCAGAACTTTATTTGGTCACTCAGACAATGAGGATGAAATTCTTGGGCTTTGTACCAGATGACATTAAATAGTGACATTTATATGATACTGTGAATCACAAAAGTGTGGACTTAACTTTCATTGTTTATTTGTAAGACGTGTGGAATTAACATATTACGGGATAGTGAGAATTGGGTCATTCTGGGCTACTATTATTATACTGGTATGTGACCTATATTAGAATTCATGGATTTATCATATAAATGGATTTAAAATGTCAAGCATTATGGACTTCTATGGATTTTATGACACAAAGGTGGACAAAATGTAAATTGTCAATTGATTTGTGACCTATTCCACTCAATAATATAATTGTATCTAGATTGGCTTGTTTATTTTTCAAAAGTGCAACTCCGACTCACTGACAACAAGTCATTCCTTCAGAAGGATCTGACTTGCAAAATACACCCCAACTTATTGGAGGATCAAAGAGAAAATAGTCTTTTTGCAGCCCTAAAAAAAAAGGGGAGGGGGTAGATTTATAGTCAAGTTGACTAATAATTGAGTAAATACGGTACTTAAAATAATTTAATTTTTTCATGGGATTAGTTTCTGCCATACAATTTATACTGAATGATTACCCAAAAGATTACAGACAGTAATTTAAATGGATGTATTTATATAAACATGTGACATCATATGAAAACATGTCAGCATCATTAAATCATGATTCCTAAAAAGACCATTTTATTCCTAGAAAATATATCAGCAGCAACACCCACAGCAGCATTCCTATGAAAACTTCAACACTGCATTGTTTAATATCCTACCTGATTAGCTCCATGGTCAAAGTTATCGGGAAGGAACAAAAGTTGTTTGACAGCTGTGACTTTGTTTGGCATCTCCACAATACGAATTAGTTTTTTTGTGTCTAGGGCAAAAAGATGGATAAATCTTGATCTACCTGCTGCTGCAAGGACTCTGCCATCCCTGGAAAAAATGCAATATACAAATATTTAGAAAAGGTTATCTAAATACCAAGTAATCATGACTAAAAATATTAAACAAGGACTGCAAAGCACTATTTCTCTCATTCCTATATATGTGTTACACAGTTTCTTGATGTGAGAAAGAGACTGTGAATTCATTATATTTTTAGGGGTACCAATTTTCGATAATTTCATGGTCACTTCAAGCCATGAATTTAAAGACCCAAAGAACAATTATCCTTATGTGGAAACAACAGAACCCGTTTTACAAACTATGAATTTCAAGTACTGATGAATATGTAACTTTTGCTAAGCCACAATTATTGACACCAATGAAAAAAATGAATTCACAGTATGTGCAATACATCTATCACTCAGTGATCTGCCATCTTTATTCTGATGAGAAATGAGAGAAAAATAATCCATCATGTGCATTGGTGTAGGATAGGGAAATCCCACCCTTGGGATCAGAATTTGTGGGCAGGAACTCAGTAAAGTCTAATTTCTGCCCATGTGGATCTATCTATCCTACACATATCTGCATATTATAATGCACTCTATAAGTTTCATATGTGAATTACACTTTCATATAACTTCCCTGCCAAAAAGTCTCACTTATTCACTTACACTTCATGGAGTGCTTGCATAATCCTCAGCTGTAACTCCTGCTTTAATTATCCTCCTCAGCTGTATCTCCTGCTTTAATTATCCTCCTCAGCTATAAATCCTGCTTTAATTACCATCCTCAACTGTAACTCTTGTTTTTAATTTTAACCTTATTTGCTTTAAGTTCTTTCTACATTAAGTTTGAACAACTTTATTATTAACACTGCACTCCCTGTAAGTGGCACACTGCCATTTCTGAGGTGCACCAGTACCACCCTACTCTGACTAGTAGCCTGGGGACAACATGGAGGTGGTCTCTGAGGTGGAGGAAGTATAGAAGTCCATCACTATAAAGTCCCTCAGTATAATGTTGCCCCTATTATAATGTGGGTATAGTCATGGATCCCATTAAATTGGTCAATTTTTGTTTTTACAATTGCCGCTTAATTTATTTCACTTCATTTTGAGTTCTTGGTTCATAAGAACCAACTATGATCTGATTTCATATATTTAAATAATATATTTGTGTGTTTTAAGCCACTATGATGACACAGCCTCATTGGAACATCACTTAGTATATGGCTCTTTCACTTATAATATATAGCTTTGAGGGATGTCCCTCAGTATAAGGCTTCCTCACTTTTAATGTCGGTCACTGTTATACCATACATACTCACTTATAAGTTGAGTCCAAATGCAAACTGCATAGACCCAGATATGTCATCGCATAATGTGCTGGAGGATCTGTGTCTGTGCAGTTTGTTAGGAGTAATCAGTAGAACACAGACCCTGATATGCTGGAGCATTATGCGATGGTAGATCAGGGTATATGTTATTTGCAGTTGGACTCGACCTATAGGCGAGTATATATGTTAGTTCCTATAGGCAGTGTCATAAAAAGGGAGCACTGTATGAGTACCAAGAGGAATCGACGGACTGTGAATGGGTGCAAAGTATGCACCTTAATCGTAGGTTCTAAAGGCCCCCAACTCTGCTCAAACATTGTGGATACAAATTTACAGCCAGAATGCATATCTAGAAACATCCTAATACTATACATACAAGTTTGGAAATTCTCTCCACAATAGTTTTGGAGAAGCTGTATAAAATTAATTTGACATAAAAAAAAGGGACTTTACAGTCCTGTGTGTCTGTGCTTGTTTCAAGCATAGACACCTAGGACTGCAAGTCCCTTTTTTATGTGTCTAAAGTATCTATTACATGAAAAGTGGTGTCTTATCTGTGAGGTAAATTCTAAGGCTGCACAAAGAAAGCTTTGTCAGAACAGAACATTCACAAAACTCAACAAGATGTGATGCTGACACAACTACAGCTGACAAAATTCAACAAAATGTGATGCTGACACAACTACAGCTGACAAAACTCAATAAGATGTGATGCTGACACAACTACAGCTGACAAAACTCAATAAGATGTGATGCTGACACAACTACAGGTGACAAAACTCAATAAGATGTGATGCTGACACAACTACAGGTGACAAAACTCAACAAGATGTGATGCTGACACAACTACAGCTGACAAAATTCAACAAAATGTGATGCTGACACAACTACAGGTGACAAAACTCAATAAGATGTGATGCTGACACAACTACAGCTGACAATTATGCTAACTATCCATGCGCCTTTCTTCTTAGCACAAGTAACATAAAAAATACTGAGGCAACCGTAAGGCAGAGATGGCATTCATGTACGACCACAAAGTGTAAGTACAGCTAATTTTGTTTGACTACAATAAATTCAATTTGAGCAGTTGAACAACTGCCAAGAAATGTATAAATGTAAAAATGAATAAGTTGTTGCAAGACCTGTAAAATGTGCATTCTTTGATATCTTTGTGATAAGAGGAATACAGAAAATAAGCATTACTGTGATTTACCTACAAATTTTCAAAACATTTTTGCCACTGGTAATTTTTTTAGTGAAAAAACTTTATTACAATGAATTCTAATGACGTGCTTCCAAATACAGAACATGTATAAACTATAAGAAAACCATTGATTCATATAAAACTATAAGCATATTATTCTAAGTAAATCTAACCACTATTTTGCCAAAGAAAATATTTAAAAAGTGTTTGCTATAAAACACTTTAACATAGTCTGCATACTTTAAATTGCTGACTTCTTGATTTGTCAACCATTATAAATAGAGCTATTAGTGATGGGTGCATTACTAAGGGCTCTGCTTGCTACAGTTTGCTCAGACAGGCATTAAACAGATATTTTTGTGGAAACAAATGTGGGTGCATACAACAATAATGGGACATAACTCTATCAAATGAGGATGTAAAACGGTGGCAATTAAACTCATGCAAGAGTTTAACAATGTAAAGCAGCATATAAAACTAATCTGAAATCTTGCTGCAAAAACCAAAGTTTAGAAAATCATGAGCAATCACTCCACTAATCAGTGATATCGTAATCTGACAATGAACCTCATGAGAAGTATATGTCTGAAAATTAAACTCACCTGCGATCTTCTCAATATAAAGCTGCACACCAAAATCTGGTTGAAACACGACAATCAAAGGTAAAGTTATGTTGCGCAAACAAGTTTTGTTGGATAAGCAATCAAGAGCCATAACTTCTGTAAAGGAGGGAATGGAAGGTTGGAAATCGAATCGTTCTATATCTTTTTAATATAAAGCTGCATACAAACTCTAGCTGAAATCCAATAAACCTTGGCAAAATTACGTTGCAAAAGCAAAGTTAGGTGAATGGGTAATCAGGGGCCATAACTTGTATGAAAAACATGGAGTGATGGAAATCAAATTCAATCAAGGTCTCATCAACATAAAGCTGCACTCCAAATTTAGTTGAAATCCAACGACTGTCAGTAAAGTTATGCTGCAAAAACCCAAATTAGGAGGACAAACAATCAGAAGCTTTAATGTCTGTAATTTATGTTGAGGAATGCTGAAAATACAACTCATTCAAGGTTTCATCAACATGCAGCTGCATGCCAAATTTAGTTGAAATGAAACAATCCATTAAAAAAATTATGTTGTAAAAACCAAAGTTAGGAGCAGGTACTAATGCTTGCCAAATATGTTCACTAAACCAGGGGACTAGTGTAGGTTAAAAAAAAAACATACTATTGTCCCTGGGAGGTATTAGTAGTTCTCAAAAACCTAGCTTGTAACTTGTGGTCAATTCTGGTCAGATACTTCTCCATCGTGACACAAGAACCCGAGTTTCTATTTTTAAAACCGGCCTTGAATTAAAAAGAACACTGATAAATGCCAAGGGTTTGGGCACATTTACAACATGCAAAAAAGATGTCTCTTGTGAGTATGTGCAATTTTCAATAGCCAATCATATCTTGTGCAATTTAGTCTTGGTTATTAAGACACCTGACCATCACGTTTGTGCGCAAAAGTATATCCTGCGATGTGAGTATGAATTTAGTAATTGTTACAGTTTGCTGAGGAGGACAGGCAATTAAAGGCCATAATATATTGTTGTGAAATGCCATAAATCAAACACATTCAAGGTCTCATCAATATAAAGCTGCGGGCCAAATTTGGCTGAAATCAAACTGTTCCCAATAAAGTTATCTTATAGAAACCAAACTGCTGACATACTAAATGCTGGACAGACAGATGGATGTGAGTGATTGCTCTAACAGAGTTCCACTGACTTCGTCAAGCAGGGCTCTAATTATAAACCAGGCAATCCACTGAGAACAGAGTAGTAAAATTGTCTCCGATTGGGTATACATCTGCATTAATTTGACAACCAAACAATAAAATATAGTCTATACTCACTTATAAGTCCAACTGCAAACAACACAGACACTGATCTACCATCACATAATGTGCTGGCAGATCAGGATCTAAATTGTTTGTTCTACTGATTAATCCTAACAAAACTGCATTGACCCACACCTGCAAGCGCATTATGCGATGACAGATCTGGGTCCGTGCAGTCTGCAGTTGGACTCGACTTTGAAGTCAGTATATATGGTACTGAAGTATCATTTATTTTTGTGGGTCTCAATTTTCACAGAATGTAATGTGATCAGATAATGTATTGATTGGGGAAAAGACATTTTCATGAGTAGTTAAATTCATGGTTTTGCCTGTCAAAGTTTGCATATTTGTAGGTATTTAATTTCGTTGATTAAACTCCACAAATACCCCCCAAATAGAATACAGAAGAACAAAACTATGCTGACAACAAAGGGTGGTCACTTCAAAGGTCAAAACAATGCTATCACCTGCATGAGCACAAATCAAACACCTATCAAGATCAATAACTTCCACTCAACAAAAACGGAGCCCACGCAGCCAACAACACTAAGTTAATCAGTTATTAAAGTACATGTAAATGATCTCTTCATTAAAACAGTCCGTAAAGTTGCACCATCAATTATTTTCTGATGACCATGGCATTAGCACAGTGGCTTAAGAGTGGTAAAATTCAACTTAGATACCCATTGGTTTAGATAATGTCACCATTCCGCATGTGAACCAAACACGTGACCAGCTGCCCCTTGCTCAATGCAATTAGCAAACAGTGTCAACATTTGATGTGTTCAGAGCCCATCAAAGTGCGAAGATGCTAACTAAACTGAAAAACAATGGAATCACTCCTTTGTGAACCAATTTCAACCACTACACTTTACTTGAAACTTCATCAATTAAGCTGATTCATGTTGAATGGATAATTGCAGCTCATGCAAAAATTTGTAAGATTGGAATTCCATTGCTTTGAGAATGATGGACTCGTTTAATTCAACAATTTCAGGATTATATACCTGACAAACATTTGTGTGCACCAGCGGAATTGATTGATGATTCAGTGGTTTTGTCCAAAATTTAGTGAAGTGTGAGCTTCAACACTCTGCAGTAATTAGTGTATATACCTAGTGTTTCATTAGTAATTGCACCCCAATTAATAGTTCTAGTATTTTTCAGTAATGTCATTGGGATTAAGCATGCAATGATAAAATGAGACATGCTTTCGAGAGGATTTAAATTTTTGGACAACAGTTTCACTTGAATGAAAATTCAATTTGAATTTGTATTAAATCTAATTTTCATATACTAGTATCATTTATTATTCTTTCTTTCACTTTTAGTAATACTTGTGTTGAATACCTTGTGCTTTTTCTCATTTCTCTCTACCCTAACTTATGTCACAACATATGGATTTAAGACTGTGTATGGAAATTACAGCTACTGAATACCATATAGATATGCGTGCATTGAACAGTATAAAATGCATTATAATTCTTTTTTAATATAAATAAAACAAACACATGAAAACGATAATATTTTATTACCAGATTACAGAAATGAAGTCGATTTATCAAACAGCTTTGTTGATCTCGAAGAATGAAACGCAGTAAGAAGGGTGGGACATTCTTTATCATATGTGGCCAATTTTTCATTGGGTCTTTAAATTCGTGGTTCGGGGCAACAATGAAATCTATGAAAATTGGTACCCTCACGAAAATTAGTACTACTACAGTATAACATTTTGATAACAAATGCTAATCTTTACCTTGTAGTAGCAAAAGCTTTGTAATGTGAGGATTTTTCATCAGGAACAGGCAGCTGGTATTTAAAATTTAAAGAGTCAGTCTCCCAGGCAAATATTGTGTCATCCCTGCATCCAGTGATGATTGTGTTACTCATTGGTAAGAAGAAAACCTACAAAAGCATGGAAAAACATTGAAATATTTGTTAAAAACAGCAGATCATACATTCTGTTTTAGGTATATTCCATTTATCCAAAAAGATGTCTATAACTTGTTGAATTAGCTAATCCATGTTTCTTGACTGAATAAATCTTGGATGAAACAAGATATATGTGCACAAAATTAAGATATAAATTTATCTCCATTAGAACATGCAGGTTTTTGCCATAGGCCTTACCGTATATACTCGCGTATAAGCCGATACCAAATGCAAACTGCATAGACCCAGATCTGCCGGCGCATAATGCAGTTTGTAAGGACTAATCAGTAGAACAAACAACATAGACCCTGATCTGCCCACGCATTATGTGACGGCAGATCAGGGTCTATGTTGTTTGCATTTGGACCGAGATTATACGTGAGTATAAACGGTACAAATGTTTCCGTCACTCCAGGCAAAAGCTCCCTCAGTCAACTCTGTTTAAGTAGATAAAGCCAATGCATCTTGTACAAACTTTCAGGTAGTGCACTTGATTTAAGACAGTAGTAATCTGCAAGTATATACCACATATACTCGCTTGTAAGTTGGGTCCTACTGCAAACAACATAGATCCTGATATGCTGTTGCATAATGTACCAGCAAAGCATGGTCTATGTTGTTTGTTCTACTGATTACTCCTAACACTGATTAATCCTAACAAATTGCATAGACCCAGATCTGTCAGTGTATTATGCAACAGTAGACATGGATATGGGTCTATGCAGTCTGCAGTTGGATCCAACTTATATACAAGTATATACAGTAGTGTAAACATGAACTCCATATTACAAGACAGTTTTGAATTTTAAAAATTTTTAAAAAAGATAATCAGTGATATGGTTTGAATTATGCAACAGCAAGAGGAACATTCACAACCTCACTTAAAAAAATGGACCAAAATTTGATGAGACTTGTTTTAATTTTTAAAAAGTCCTGTTTTGCCCCAGAATATATTTACTATTGCCTTATCTCATAATTTATTATGTTCAATAAAAAAAAAAAATACTAATGAAACTTATTCTTGATCCTTACCAGCTTTGAAAGATACTGATGATTAGAAGCAAATATTACCATCTATATTCACGTATAAGCTTATACCAACTGCGAACTGCATAGACCCAGATCTGCCATCGCATAATGCGCTGGCAGATCAGGTCTATGTTGTTTTTTCTAATGATTAGTCCTTACAAACTGCATAGATTCAGATCTGCTGGTGCATTATGCGACGGCAGATCTGGGTCTATGCAGTTTGCAGTTGGTATCGGCTTATACGCGAGTATATACGGTAAAACATGGACTTTAGTGAGCACATGGCAGAAGTAAGGTGCTGGCAAACCAGTGAACAACAAAATATAATGCTACATAAAAAATAACAAGTTTCATTCTCTCTCTCTCTCTGAATGCAAATGCATAACTTTCTAGCTAAGATAATGCCTTGAATATAAACAGATGTCTCAATAAGATGTGTGCTGTTGTGCACAAAATGTTGTGAAATAATGCTGGTTGACTTGTGTTAGTCTGGTCAGAGCTAAATAAAGTGCCAACAGTGACTGATTTACCATAATGATGGTAAGTCTTGGGACATGAACAAATCTTTTTTTTGTGTCCCACGACTTGTATGTATGTAAAAAAATATAACATTTTTGGTGTCCCAACACTTGTAGACACAAAAAATGTAAAGACAACATTGGCAAGATTGCCATGCGTTACACAGCAGTGACCAGCTCGTTCAATTACCACATCAATAAACTGTTATAAACTACTGTGATTGTTTTTATATTATTATTGTGCATGTGCATATTTTCCTATTTCTCCAACATGAAATAAAATAAAGGTACATAAATTCTTCATAATACACAGGCCACTTAGAGTTTACCGGGAGACCTTTACAATAGTGTACAGTACTTACACAGTGCAAATCATGTTTAGTGTCACTCATATCCTTGTTTATTCCCCCAAATATCTGATGCATATTTTGCTTTATTCATCGTTTTTACCAAATCACATTCTTCCAGATTACATTTCAGCTAGATGTCCATTGCTATTTCATTTACTCTGATCCACGCACTCAAGAGTTACTGTTTTTCAGTATATAAGTGATCCTACAAAGTGATGTAATCTATATGAAAAGACACACATTTAATTATATAAGGCACATAACCAGCATATATTCACATAACTGTCATATATTCATGAAAGAAGGATCATAATATAGGTTAAAATTCTGAATATAGATCAACTAAGATCATCATTGATCCATTTTAGTTTTGTGTTTCGGCTTAACAAAATCATAATTTTCCACACATTATTCATTCTACTTTTCATTTTGGCAAGCTGGTTGTGGGTTAGGGCATCTCCTTTTGTTTATAATTGGCAGATTTGTATTTTGTTTTCCAACAGCAATCCAGGCCAGTTAATTGTTTAAATGATGAACTGGCTTGGGTAAAGAGGGAATTTTGTCCAGCAGCAATGCCGGTACTTTTACTCCATAATATTAGCACCATTACTGTAGCTGAGTAAACAGGTATTTATTTAAGGTTGCTTACATCAAAGCAAACTACTACTGAGTTTTTAAGTTATTAAAATTATTTTTAAGGCATTATTTCTGAAACTTCTTTATCGTATTTTAGAGATATTTTTTAAGTTTAGTGCAGTAGTGCCTATGATTTGAATCCAAGAGATGTACATCATTCAGTGCAAGTTAAAATCTTCAATGGACATGTGGTGATGCCAAAATGTAAACATGCTCACTAAATGCAAGCAATGAACCAAACGCTATTTTCGTTGTTGTCATACTGGTATTAGATTTTAATGAGTTAGGTATTTACATTTTCAAGGCAAAAAAACCCTCATAATTACTGGTGACTTTCAACAATTTTAATGCAATAATGCATAAACTGACAACAGTAAACTAGAGCAAAAAAGGGAGAAAAGTTACTGTTAAATGGGCACAACATCCCCCTAATGCTCAATTCTTGCCATAGTCTGATCAAATTATATATATCTGAATTAGGTAGAAATAATAAGAAAACAGAGGAAAATTAAATATATTTATTGACTTTTCAAACAAATTATATTAATTTATAACATTTCCATCTAAAAATTCTTAATGATAGTCCTTAACAAATTTTTAAAAAAAATGACATTATGACTGATAAAAAATGCAGATTGATCAGTAGAAAAAAATTCTAAGTTGTCCCAAGACTTATACTACATGAAAAAATTGCTTTAATTTCATGTCCCAACTATTATAGTGTCCCAAGACTTACCGTCATTATGGTAGCTTCTCATAAATTCCACTGGTTTTTTGCCAGTGTTTCCATACTGGGAATTTCAAAGTGCCTGCATCAGGGAAGGAGAATTTCCAGAGTCAATTGAAAAACACAGTAGACTGACAGAGTGACTTGAGTACAGTGAGTATAAGATAAGAAAGTTTGACATATCTATTCACATGTCTTAATCTAAAACCTATGCCTGTCCTGCAAAATAACCACCTCATTTTCATGCAAAGCGCATACACTGTCAATACTCTTGACTCACTGATTAAAGCACAAAGGAACATCATTTTGGTTACAAAACACCTGGAAAGCAGGTAATTATTTAATACATGACTTTTATACACATACATTTATTTCAGGGTGGGGTCATGGGTAGGTGGGTTCGACCATTTGGGATAGGTTTGACTGTACTTCATACCCAATGGATGATAGTGTACTTTGAGTGATAAAAACACTATTGTGAAAATCAAAACCTATCCCGGCTCTGTGGTTTCATCAATATTTTCCAGTTTCCTCCCCTGTTATGAGCTGCCAAGAGTTCCTGATATTTGCTGAAAGAACCTTTTGTAAAATTAACGAAAATGAAATAAAAATTAGTTTTTAAAATAAGTAAATATCATGACTTTGAGTGTTCTGTAATGAATCAATTGGAATATTTATTCTGCCATACCTGCACAATTCCAACATCTTCCTTGATGGTTAGCCTCCTCTTCCTCTGAAAAGTGTCTAGGTCCCAGAGCAGCGCAGTGTCACTGGATGTGGTCAGGGCATAACGACCTGAGGCGTGGACAGAGATGTTATTAATAGCTGATTCATGGCCTTTCATCCAGGCCACCATCTCCTTGGTATCTAAAAATATACAAGAAGTCAAACCATGAAAAACTCCAACACATGGTATAACTTTTTTTGTTATCAAGATAACAAGATTTTCAATATGTTCAATGTGGCAGCCATATTTGAGGTCAGATCAGCACTCATTCAGCACCAATTATATATTATAATTAGTCTTCAAGTGAAACCCCATGTCAATATGACTTTCTATTTAGGAGTAGCAGTAACAATATTTTCAAGATGGCTGCCATAGTGGCCTTACTGGATGTCAGATCGACACCATTTTCATTTATTGCAAACTAGACATCATAAGAAGTCTTCTGGTGAAAACCCAATCTTGATATGACTTTCCATCTAGGAGGAGTAGCAATAACAAGACGGCCACTCTGGCAGTCATATTGGATATCATATATGCAAAATTGTTTATTTAAGACCAACTAGACACCATAAGAAGTCTTCCGGTGAAAACCCGATGCTAACATAACTTTTCATTCAGGAGGCATAGCTATAACAAGATTTTCAAGGTGGCTGCTGTGGTGGCCATACTGTATGTCAGATAGGTATGTTCTTCATTTAGGAGCAACTAGATATCAAAATCTCTTAGTGAAAACCCCAAGCTGATATGACTAGCCATTCAGGTGGAGTAGCAATAACAAGATTTTCAAGATGGCCACTGTGTTGGTTATATTGGATGTCTGAGTGGCACCATTTTCATATAGGACCAACTAGACATCGTAAGAAGTCTTCTGTTGAAAACCCCATTGTGATATGACTTTCCGTTCAAGAAGAATAGTGATAACAAGATTTTTAAGATGGTGGCCATATTGGATGTCAAATCTGCACCGTTTTCATTTAAGACCAACTAGACCTTGGGATGAATATGTGCATATAGTTTCATGGTATACTCCAAGTAGTTTAGGATAAGTAGCGATAACTTGTGCTAATGGACGGATAGATATTGGACAAAAGACCCTCTCATAAGTTCTTCTGGTCCATGACCAGTAGAGCTAAATGACAAAACAAAACAAAATCCACAGAAACATCAGTATGGCTATACATTCAGAAGTAGCTTAACAAGAGTTTTCACATTTTGGGAGGTCATGTAGGCATCATTTTCATTTTAGGACCAACTAAATATAGTTAGAAGTGTTTGAATGAAATTCCATGTCGATATGAACATACCTTCAAAAGGACTAGTATTTACAATATTTTCAAGATGGCCACCATGACCATCATGTTGGAAGTCTGATCAGTTCTGTTTTCATTTAAGACCAACTAGATACTGTAAGAAGTCTTTTAGTGAAAACTTCACATCAATATGGCTATCTTTTCAAGAGAAGCAAAAATAAGAAAATTTTCAAGATGGCTACCATGGTGGCCATATTTGAGGTCTGATTGGCAACGTTTTCCTTTAGGCTCAGCTGCATATCAAAAAAAGTTTTTTAAGAAAATCCCATGATGCGATTACTATCCATTCAGGAGAAGTAGTGATAACAAGATTTTCAAGATGATTGCCATGGTGGCCATGTTGGAGGTTTGATCAGTACCATTTTCATTTATGATCAACTACATCTCATAATAAGTCTTTAAGTGAAAAGCCCATGCTGGAATGACAGTAATCAGAAAAACACCATTTTCATTTAGACCAACTAGACATGATGAGAAGCGTTTAAGTGAAAAGCCCATGGGAGTAGCAATAACAATATCTTCATGGCGGCTGCTGTGGTGACCATATTGGATGTCAGATTGGTACCATTTTCACTTATGGCCAACTAGTCTTTGAGTGAAAATCCCATGTTGTTATGATCATCATTTCAGGAGAAGCAGTGATAACAAGATTTTCATGATGACTGCTGTGGATGTCATAATGCACGTCCGAGGGGCACCATTTTCATTAAGGACCAATTATACCATGGGATGAATGTGTGTATAAAGTTTCATGAAAATCCTCCTAGTAGCTTAGGATGAGTAGCTATAAAAAAATGTGCTAACGGATCGGCAACAGTCCATCATATAAGTTCTTCTGACCTATGACCAGTCTGTTGAAAGGCAGCCTCATATGAGAGGTACTGTTTAAACATTAAGTGGTCTTTGATATTGAAGGAGCAAGTACCTATTGAAAACTACTGATATTGGATGTTTGACTACTAACCCTTGTATACTAAGTGATAAGTGATTCTATACATGGGTAGAAATATATATATATATATATATATATATATATATATATATATATATATATATATATATATATATATATACAGTGTTCTCCCCAGGGCCTTTTACTGCAGTGGTCCCGCTACGTTATCATTTCAACTCGCAATGCTTTAGAACCCGCCGCTATGCTATCTGCTTGTGCTGCTACGCCTTTATGTTTCCCGATATCCTTATAAAATCAATCTGTTAAGTAAACATCCTGTCACTTAATTCAAAGTCCTGTAACTCAAATGACAACTTTTCTTGCCTTGTCTTGGGCATTTATTTTAAGATAATCCAGGATAGTTACTCCTTCACTTACGATTATCTTTCATACCTGGCTGACCTGACTGCTGGTCTGCGACCTTTGATGTGGGGTACAGTGACATAGTCACGTGATCAGTCAGTGATGACGAAGTCTGCTGGCAGTGATATATATATATATATATATATATATATATATATATATATATATATATATTTCAGTCATGTCCACTACTAGCTAAAAAAATTACACATATTATGTCTGAAGTTAAGCAAATTCTTGTGAAAATGGACACACCACCTTCAAAAATATGTAACATTACTCAACATCCAGCTAGCCCATTGTTGACTTGGCTATGAAGATCAGGGATTGGTATCACCAATGGTGATTCCGATTCAGATTGCATGATATCCCCCAAAGAAAGAATTTAAGAAATGAAGGACGGGGTTCAACACTGAATGGAAGACTTCATATCCTTGGGTGGAAACTGCTGGATCATATGGTAAGTTTGCCATTTTTCTAAATTTTGGTTCAGATCTCCTTAAGTATCAACAGGTGAGGTGGGGGAGGGGGTGCAATTCATCTAGAATATAATACTTTTGTTTTTATCATAGTAGCAGTAGTTGCAGCTGTGATTGTTGTCATTCTTACTATTTTATGGAAAGTGTGACAAGGAATGAAAGTTGCATTTTATCCAAGAGTTGCTCTTATATTTACATAGTAAAATAATTTGATCAGTAGACCTTAACTTAATTTCTCATTTCTTTTTCTCTCTATCCTAGTAAGAAAAGGAGTAATTTGTATCTTCCAATTTTACCTGTTTAGAAAAGGTGTAAATAAAAAGTGTTGGATTATTCCTTCATTTATATCTGAAATATATTCAATTAATAAATTAAACAATGACAAGCACATTGATATATTGTTCTTAATGGAAAGGAATATATATTATTTTAGTTATACTGTCATGATTATTTGAAAACATATCACTGTCTTGACTCTTGAAGAATTTGTCCCTGGTAATTGACTTACGATTCAGGTAGTTTGGTATCTTTTTGTACATCCATTAACAAATTTTATGTTCCATTTTTTCCAGACTGTGAAAGGTCATTTCTGTGATGAATAGAATCAAGAGTGTTTTAAGGAACAGGTTAACACAGAGGGTGCTGAATTACCTTATGATAATTAGTGCAGAAGGACTTTGCCTAAAAAATTGTAATTTTAATGTGGCAATCAAAATATATGGGAAGAGAAGAAATGAAAAATATAATTTATTTAAGTTCAAAGACATGAGTTTGACATTAAATCATTTTATAACTTAGAGAAATAAAGAATACTATGTAAATATATGTACTTATCTTATATATCATTGATATTAATTTTTCCACTTTTATGGTGACAATGTGCTTTTTTAAAAACATTTTATGACGCTAATGCGTGCTTATCTCGATGCTATAAAAAATTTCTGCGGAGATCACTGTATATATATATATATATAATAATACGTACACTGTATCATTGATATACAACAAGATGTATAAATTTGTCATTAAAAGGAAACAAGAAACTCTAACATTGATATAAAAGAACCAATTTCAAAGAGCTCAAATAGATGTCAATAAATTATAATTTGCCTGTATATGTAGTATTTTACAAGTGTTAAAGTAAAATCTTTCTCTGTATTATGCAAAGAGTCAGTATTATTTATAAGTTCAGAATTACTATTAGTTTCAAATGTTGACAAGATTTTTACCCGATATGAATATGAAGCTTATGCCAAATAAACTTCTTTCATCTTTACAATAAAAAAGTTTATTTTTTTCATTTACAAATTTTTTTTAGTTTATACATTATTTGAGTTTGTTTCATCCTGTGGATTTTATTTTCTTCTTATACTGCATATGAATGTATCATGCAAGCTTCCAGAAACCAACCCTGAATCGTAATGGCAGGAAGTAGGATTATAATCCATGATTGACTCTGCCAGGCAGGTATCAAATCCTGAACAAACATTAACATCTGGCATACATAACAACTAGTAGAACCGTAGGTTGACCACAGAAATTCATTTACATCATAGTATGCAGAATTATTATAAACCATAGACTGGACAGTGACTGTAATACACTTGGCTGCCTGAAGCTAAAATTTAGTTGTCCCAGGTTGCCAGGCAATGCTATCCTAAGTGAACTGGAAAGTAATTAAAGTACTATTGAGATGCAAAGGTATACCATATATACATACATTTCTGTGGGGTTTTATTTTTGTGTAACTTTCCAGATTGAGTAAAAAATAGTGGATAATTTAACTTTGTGGAAAATTAAATAGAGAAGTAAAACCATATATGTCACCAAGTGCCAAAATTGCTGAAATAAATATGTGTAATGTCCCAAATAGCAGATTTTTAAAAATTTTAAAGCCCAGTAAAGGGTCAAAAATGGAAAACACTTTAATGTGTTTATTAAAACTAAGTGCAAGAAATAATGAAGTTTGTTAAATAGAATTCTAATATGAAATAAAATAATCTTGTATTTGGACTTCACTCTAGGTTGCTGGTAACTTACTCTACCTATGTGACCCACTGATTGATAAAACTAAAAATGACAAAAAATAATACCTGTATCAAAACATTTAAGGGAATAATCAGACATTCCAACAAGATATTCAGTTTTGCGTCGGAGATTACATGATAAGGATGTGCATGGAACTCCTGTCTTTTGCACCAGAGAAAATCTGAAAAAAGTGAAAATAAGGAAGTAATAGAATATCTGCACGCTAATCCAGCTAATAATAAATGCATTGTCTCAATGCTTCATACCCCCTCCAAAATGGAAGATATTTTGTCAAGACTACAAGTATTAAATATATATATAGAACTATCTATACACAAACACATGATCAATATCATATAAGAGGGTTTAAATATTTTAAATTATAATCCTGAATTACCCACAAAACTACCATATATACTCGCTAATAAATCAAGTTCAACTGCAAACTGCACATACCCAGATCTGCCATCACATAATGCACCAGCAGATCTGGGTCTATGCAGTTTGTTAGGAGTAATCAGCAGAACAAGCAACATAAACCCAGATCTGCCGGTGCATTATGTGACAGCAGATCTGGATCTATGTTGTTTCCAGTTGGACTCAACCTATAAGTGAATACATATGGTATTAAAACTTTTCATCACATGATTTCATCAATATGAAGTTTTGAACCTACTTCAGATTTTGTATATGTAAAGTGTGAACATATAAAGACATGACATCATGAATTACATCCTAATGTCACAGACTGGAAAGGCAGAATGTCTAAGGAACCAAAAGTACTTGACAGCCATTTCATCACATACATTTGCAGTTTGCATCATATAAAATGAATGGTTTTTGGCATGAAATACACAGAATCTTACACAAGTGCTCATTTCAAACGTAATTTATTAAAGATGTTGAATAGTTTTAATCTTTAACTTGCCAAGACTGAAATCATTCAACTTGTTTCAACAATTATTTCACTTCAAATGAGCATTTATGTACAGTCCTCAACATCTCATGGCAAGAGTAAGGATAAGTCATATTGTACACCAAAGGTGATACAAAATTATGATTTTTGAAGAAAGAAATGAAGTAAGAATATCAATTAACATAAAACAACACTGTTGCAGGAAGATGATACCAAAGCTAGTAACTGCTGGAATGAAGAAAACTAAATCGGAGAACATATCTAAAATGGCACTGATTCTGAGCAGCACCTGTTGCCACTTTAAAATTACATAAATTTTTATTTGTGAGGTGTGAGTGTAGATACCCTAGTTCATTAAGAGGTATATCTAGAAGTGATATCTTTGAATCCAGCAGTTTGAGGTTGAACCCACACAGCAGTGATGTGTTGTTGTCTTTTCTCCATACTTAGTTCCACAGTGTACAGCAATAACAAAAACAGCCCTTGGTTTTCACAAATCTGTGTACAGGTAGTCACAGATAAAAATGAAATACTCTCAGTACATAATGTAACATTATTTCCAGTAAAGTATTCCATGGAATGCAGTGTCTCACTGTGAGGAGCTCCGTGGAATGCAGTGTCTCACTGTGAAGTGTTCTGTGGAATGCAGTGTCTCAATGTGAAGTGTTTTGTGGAATGCAATGTCTCACTGTGAAGTGTTCCATGGAATGCAGTGTCTTGCTGAAGTGTTTTGTGGAATGCAGTGTCTCACTGTGAAGTGTTCTGTGGAATGCAGTGTCTCACTGTGAAGTGTTCTGTGGAATGCAGTATCTCACTGTGAAGTGTTCTGTGGAATGTAATGTCTCACTGTGCAGTGTTCTGTGGAATGCAGTGTCTCACTGTAAGTGTTCTGTGGAATGCAATGTCTCACTGTGAAGTGTTCTGTGGAATGCAGTGTCTCACTGTTCAGAGTTCTGCAGAATGCAGTATCTCAATGTGAAGTGTTCTGTGAAATGCAATGTCTCACAGTGCAGTGTTCTATGGAATGCAGTGTCTCACTGAAGTGTTCTGTGGAATGCATTGTCTCACTGTGAAGTGTTCCATGGAATGGAATATCTCACTGTGAAGTGTTCTGCAGAATGCAGTGTCTTACTGTGAAGTGCTCCATGGAATGCAGTGTCTCACTGTGAAGACCTTTATGATGACAGCCCTCTGCCGACACAGGTGAGACACATGGAATCCTGGCATATCAGGGAACAAACTTAAGACATATAGTACCACTGTACCAAAGTTGCTGTTGAATGCAGCAACATGACTTTCAAGATGGCCATCATGGCAGAAGTAGTGACAAGAAAATTTGAAAGATGGCTGCCATTGCAGCAATGCATAAGGTTAGATTGACACCATTTTCATTGAGAACCAGTTAGATATCATAATAAGTCTTTTTGCGAAAGCTCCATATTAATACTGCCATCCATTTGGGAGAAGTAGTCATGAAAAAGATTTTCAAGATGGCTATCATGATGGTCAATTTGGAGGTCAGATTAGCAACAATTTTATTTTGGACCAACAATATCATAAACTGACTTTTAGTGAAAATCACATGTAAATATGACTATCAATTCAGGATTAGTAGCAATACGATTTTAAGATGACCACCATGGTGGCCACACTGGAGGAAAAATGTGCACCATTTTCATATAGGACCAGTTACAGCTCTCCCTCATTATAAGGTGGTAATTGCAGTCCATAATTGTGGACAGCTGTAGTTGTGAGAATGATTGAAAATTAGATGAATGCATGTTTGTGTATTTATGTGGAAGTGGAGGATAAACACAAATGCCAGTCAAATGTACAGTAATCATTTCAGATTATGCAAATTAAATATATTTTTTCACTTCATAGTATTTATGTATTCAATTTTGTCAAATAATAACATATATAAATGGAAATAAAGATATAATACTAAAATGCTTCATGCTGTATTCTGTAAATCCATACGAGTTATATTAAAATAATGATGCAACACCTACCTTTGATAAATAAACTTGTCAGGCCTCATTTATAATCTACCACAGCACTGTCATCAAGTTTAAAGACAATTAAAATGATAAATAAATCCCAGTTCAAAGTAAATTGTATGACTAAATCCCAACTGCAGTTCAGGCCAATGCCTCCTGACATTAAGAACAATGTTCTTCTTGGAATTCTGAACTCAAAATTACATATTTACCACTTCTAAATACATTTTGCAATGAGATAAATGAATATATAAAAGTCTATCTATAAAAGTACAATGAGTAATGTCAAATTATATTTGCCAATTAAATAACTTGTCTCCAGTTGAAAGGACTGGTTGCATACAATGATTAGCAACTGAACGACACCACACAGTGTGCAGTATAGATTTAGCAATTCTAAAGTACAACAAGAGTTCCTTGAAGGGACTGACACTCTACTAGCTGCAAAAATTTTCCTGGAATTCAAGATAAGACCATTTCTTCCTCTTAACTGCTAAGTGTTGAAACAATTTCTGATATTCTTCAGCAATAACAAGATTTTCAAATTTGCTGCAGTTGATGTCAGATTGGCACCATTTTCATTTAGAATTGTTTAGAACCAACAAGATATCATAAGAAATCTACTGGTGGAAACCACGTGTTTATATGACTTTCTGTTTTGGAGAAGTCACAGTGACAAGAGTTGCAAGATGGCTGCCATGGTGACCATATTGGATATCAGTATGGCACCATTTCCATTTAGGACAAACCAGACATCATAATAAGTCTTTTGGTGAAAGCACAATATCGATATGACCAGCCATTCATTCAGTAGTGATAACAAGATTTTCAAGATGGCCATTGTGGTGGCAATATTGAATGTCTGGGCAACACCATTTTCATTTTGGACCAACTAGACATCATAAAAAGTCATTTAGTAAAAAACCCATGTTGATACGACCATTCATTCAGGAAGAGTAGTGATAACATGATTTTCAAGATGGCCACTATTGCAGCCATTTTGAATGTGCAAATGGCACCCATTTCATTTAGGACTAACATGACATCATAAGAAGTCTTCTGGTGAAAAGCCCATGGCAATATTACTTTACTTTCAGGAGGAGTAGCGATAATAAGATTTTCAAGATTGCCACTATGGTGGCCATATGAGACATCAGATCGGCACCATTTTCATTTAGGACCAACTAGATATCATAAGAAGTCTTCTGGTGAAAATCTCATGTTAATATGACCATCCATTCAGGAGGAGTAGCAATAACAAATTTGTGTACTCGCAACTTCTTGTTACCATTGCTTCATGAGAATCAGAATCCTTAGTTTCAGTGTGACTATTTTTAGCACGATTGGGTCATAGACACCACAATATTATCAGTTTTTTTGTTGCATTGCTTCCAATCCAGACTGCTCTCTGCATGAAAGGTGATGCAGAGATATTACTTTCCCAGGATTCAACCGTGGCAAGCTTATATAGAATCAACTGCACTCTAATTTTTTTTTTTCAATAGTGCCATGGTGATGAGTTGATATTGCCATATATATCTATAAATGTGTAATGTAGCCATTGCTGATTCAAATATGTCTTATATGGGGAGCTAAGGAAGATTTTGATCATATAGAACTGACATGGCAAAACTTTGGCAGTAGTTCTTTGCCATAGTCAATATGACTTTCCATTCAGGAGAAGTGGTGATAACAAGACTTTTAAGATGGCTGCTGTGATGACCATATTGGACATCAGATTTACACCATTTTCATTTAGGACCAACTAGAGATCATAAGAAGTCTTTTAGAGCAAACCCCAGGTTGATATGACCATCCATTCAGTAGGACCACCGTTAAGATTTTCTAGCTGGCTGCTTTAGCTGCCATATTGGATTTCCGAGCAGCAGCGATGTCATTTAGGACCAACTAGACCATGGGATGAATGTGTTTGTAAAGTTTCAAGGTAATCCTCCAAGTAGTTTAAGATGATAGCAATAACAAACTTGTACTAATGAATGGATGGACAACATACCATCCCATAAGCTCTTCTTTTTAAGATAGCAACTGTGGCAGCCATACTGGAAGAGGGGTACCATTTTCATTTAGGTCCAACTAGGCTTCAAGATGAAACTGTGCTCCAAGCTTCATTATTTTCCTCCAAGTAGGTTTGAAGGAGTAGCAATAACAAACAATTACTAATGATAATGGACAAATGCTGTACTCTACTTGACAGATGCATGATGGAAGAAGGCCCATTGCTTAAACTCTTCTGGTCTTTGACCTGCAGAGAACTAGAAACTGTGTAAAATGTCACCAATCTTGCAATGAAACAGTTCTTTATAGCCAAAATCATTTCATCTGCAAAAGTTCTAATAATACCTATTTTTGGAAAGGTCAAACAAGTAAATATTTCCCTGGTGGTCTCCAGCAATGAAGTTTTCTCCACTGTTGTCAAATGCAGTGTGGAGGAACCTGACATTCCTCCCAGGCTGTAAGAGGGGACCAGCTAGGCTGTTGACTACCGTGACAACCAACCTGAAATAAAATGTATGTCTTATATAAATCCATTTATACAAACTGGCCACGGCCTGCGTGTTGAACCCACCCACCCCAAGCTTTAAAAATGAAGGCATTTATTCAGCTAGAATAGAACAGTGGTTCAACTATGGTGTGAATAGACTGATGGATGCATGGATGGACAAGCACATAGACATCAGAGTAATTACTATGTTGAGTTTCTGCCAAGGCCAGCTCAACAAAAATGACAGATTTTGCAAAGGGATAAGGGCCTGCATAGACATGATGGACAAATGGATGCTGATCTAATAACCATGCATACGGTGGAACTAAGCAGGATGAATGACTAGGCAGTACAGCTTCCCTAAGTCAAACATTGTTGGGACAGAAAAATTTACTTGTTTTATACAATTATCAAAAACAAAGACATTTAATTAGTATTAGAATGACATTATAGGGACCAAAGAATGTGGTAGTCTCATGAAGTTATGGATGCATGTATGTATTGGGTTTAACAGCACATCAGCACAATCCCAGCTTTATAGTGTAGAGTAAGTGTTGGTATTCTCAAAATGGCATAAAAAACTACTGAGGGAGATGGGTTACTGAAGAGAAAATTTAAGGTACCAGAATATGTATCTTATTAAATACCATATATTTTTTATCATGATTTTTTTAAATTAATTTTATATACAGAACTGACAAGTATTGTCAGGTGTTTTTTATCGAAATTAACCACAATAAGACAGCGAAGTCTCAAATTATCAAATCCAGTCAGATGGGGGCTTGACCAGATCTGGGGCACTCTGCAACTAATAACCCACAGTAGCTGGTGAAAACAACAACTTAATTATGCGAGAATCCTCATAGTAATACGAAGATACTGGATGCAAGCTTGAGAATAAAATAAAATCATTACATTTTTCATTTTGAACAAAATTTCCCTTTTCTAGAAAAATTATACTTTTGATATTCTGAACCTTGAAAAAGTATAATATATTGTAGGATACAAGGTTAGTAGCTCATTTTTATGCAGTCTACCAATAAGGTAATGCTCTCCAGTGGCATTACAGCTTTAAAATCATTTTCATTTTAATTTGTTCCAATTATCTATTATACTGTTACCTTCTCTCTATTTATGATAACTGAAGGATTAAATTTTTTTAAATATAAAGATCATGATTTTTCATTGAGATGAACATTACAGGGGTCAGTCTCGTCCCAGGCAACTGCTACTTAACACTTAAACACTAATATGCCAAAATGAAAGAAGATATATTGATCAGTATTGAATTACTTTTCACATTAAACATATCCACAGCTTAAATACTAAAACGAATTTTAAATGTCTCTGAAAAAAAATCATGTCTGGTGTCAGTAAAATACAGCAGCATCTAGAATATTTGAGGTAAACTTGAAACCTATCTGCTTGATTTACATATAATAATACAATGTCAGGGCCTGCATGCTTAGCCCATGATCAAAACACTGCTGGCTGATTGAGCATGTCACAGAATGAATTGTCTTAGCTTCATGATAATAATCCAAAATATGAATAAAATCCATCGAGGGGTTTAGGAAATATAAACAAATGAAAAAAACTAGAACCAAAACCTTAAAGCAAATTTTCAATGACTATGACCTTGACCCTATGATCAAAGGGGTGAGGGTGCATGCAACAGAATGAACTGTCTTAACATCATAATGATTCACGTCATTTGTGAAGAAAAATCCACAAAGGGTTTTAGGAAATTAAAAAACTTTAACCAAAATCCTAATGTCAATTTTCTAAGGCCAACAGGACAAGAACACGTCACAGAATGAATTGTATATGAAGAAAATCCATCAACGGGTTTAGTAAATATAAGCAAAGGTTATAAGTGCATGTTGTAGAATGAATTGTTTTAGCTTCATAATGATTGCAGCCAAGTATGATGAAAATCTATGAAGAGGTTTAGGAAATATATACAAATGAAAAACTCGGCAGCAGTGGAAAACAGACTGCTGTGTCTCACTACCCGCCAATGTGGGCTTGACAAGAAGTCAATAGTTTTATATTTTAGAAAGTAATAGTAATTCCTTGGTACACACATAACTTTAGAAAATTTATTCAAAGCTCATAAAGATAAATTATAGTACAGGTATAGTCATTTGTGGGTTTCACAGAAGAAAAAAAGAAGAAAGTAAACGAGCAACATACATTGCAATTTGAAATCGAATAATGGAAAAATATTTGTAACTACTTGTCAAACCAGAATGTAATCAATAATTTCATAGCTCACCTCTATGAAGCTCCAGTGGCAATTGTAATTATAATGCAGAAAATACTTCAGACTAAAGTGATCTTGACCTTCAAAATGGTGGCCCCAGTAATAGGGCATAAAAAACATAAAACAATAAATTAGAGGAAATAAGAGCAACATGCTCATGTAAATATACCCCTGCCTCATCCATATTCCAATCCTATCCATTATGGAGATGAGTTTATATTCAAAAAAGGGCATAATTCTTCTGCAAATTGTGTGAGTAGAATGACTGGTCAAGAAGCATATCTTCTGATGATGACCATAATATGCACTAAGTTTCACATAAATCCACATAAAGTTTCACTTAAATCCACTAAAAACTACAAGCACAGCTGCATTCACGAGATTCTGTCCTATAATGCATCCAGATGCATGTCAAAAAAGGGCCATAACTCTTTACAAAAATCACTGAAGCACAAAGATTTGTCAATATGTGCTAAACTGTAAGACAATTTGTATTGAAAAGAATCTGTCTTATACTACATTCTGCTGCAGGGCAAATAGGGGCAATAACTCTAACAACAACTGTGAGAGCATAGTGATTTGTTGCTACATGCATCTCCAGATGATGGCCATAACATGTACAAAATTGTTTTAGCTTCATAATGATTCATTAAAAGTATGAAGAAAATTCATTATGAAGCTTAGTAAATACAAGTAAATGCAACTAGAGGCCCAAATTAGCCTGTGATCGCTAACCTGGCTGGCATTTGCCTAATACCCAAATGCAAGAGCAGCTGGCCAAGAAATCTGGGTCAGTAGGATACTTTCTATTGATTTTTTCCCCAATGTTGTTGATTGCATATGTTATGAAAACAATTACTTCAAGGTTTCTATAGTTTTTCTATCTTCATTAATATTTGATGGCACATCAGCATTAAAAGGCCCCTATGCCAGGAAGCTATGTGTCCAAGTTAGTCAAATTATGTTCAGCAGCATTTTGAACATACTGTAAGTCATGTAAATGTTTTTCTACTTTTAGTAATGGCACACACGTTGGCAGAACAGCATCAATTATATAAATCTAACGTGTTCAAGCTAGTTCTGTGATATTTAATAAAAAGTCTTTTTTGGAAGAAGTTATTAAAGGTTTTTCTAGTTTTAGTAACATCAGCCATATTTGATGGCAGATTGGCATCATTTTAATAAATTTAAAAGTCCTTCATGCCAGAATGCTTTCTGTAAGATTTGATCAAATTCTGTTGAGTGGTTTTTGAGAAGACATCGTTTAAAGATAGACCTGATTGCTATATATTATGATCGGGAATCTTAATTTGTTAAGACATTTCACATGCACTACAAAGACTCGTACATGTGACAGAACTAGGATTTCAAACCAGTAGATTTACAAATTTTGATCAGTAGTTGACTACCTCTGACACCTGTTTTCATTAAAAAGTTGCGCTTATGTTTAACAACAACTTGCATGTCAAAATCTTGAACAGACTGCAAACAAAAAGAACACTGTATGTGTTTCTAAATCATTTTCTTCACAAAATAGATGTGCAAACCATTTGTATAATAGTAAAAGCCGGATACCAAATAAAGAATCAATCATCTTTATGTTGATTATATATTGGAAGAAAAACAAAATCATTTCAAAAGAGTCTTGTATATTCAATACAGGTGTGTTTAGGTGTCATTCATGAAGACATCTAACATGGAGCGTAGCATTTAACAGCTCCAATTGTAGCCCAGCAATTTGTTTGATAACTGGACAATTGATAATTGACGATTTCAGATTCCATTTGGGAAAGTTATAATTTATAATACACAAAGCCAGCTGACTTGGAACATCATCATAGCCCAGCAATTAAAAGAGGAAGTTTGATAACTGATTGATAAATGTCTGTAAATACAGAGTTAAATTTATTGCTAACATGAATAATAAGCAATTTCTGAGCAAGAGACACTGGACTGCTAGTCTGACACTGCCTTGTATTCATCTGTTGCTGTAGTTGTCCGTCTTCAGAAATTCTTCTGTATAGCTCTCTCTCTCCAATGAATGTGAGAATTCAGTAAATTCTGTAATAAAATTTATAACTTCTGATGTTCTATTTTTTTTTTGGATGTTGACACTGCACACACTCACTTGTTGAGCCCCCTACTATAATTCTTCTCTTATGCTATTCGTTCCATCCGTATCTTTTTTATTTTCATGGTTTAATTTTACATCTGTTCCCAATCATAGTTAATAAAAAATAATTAAATTCACTTTTATATGTAACTCTGTATCTTTCAGCAACCGCTTACAGCCTACTATCTTTTTCTCCTTGCTGTGACTTAAACCAAGGGTTTTCAGTATCCATGTAAAAAGTATTAATTTACATGTAGCTAAGAACATCTCTGCCAATAATGGGACTTTAATATCAATGTATCTGCTTTTGACAGACATGCTTCTCAAGAGAACCATGTTTAACTAAAGGCATACTTATGATGAGAACCACATTTTACTAAGAGATATGCATTTTCTGTTTAAAATAGCGGCTGCATATGAAACTGTCTCATCCAATATATGATATTATTTATTTACTTTTGGGGGGAAAAATTGCATGTATTGTGAAAATATGAGTACAGATTTACACGTCTTCATCACTAATGAGAACAGTCTTAACATCAACTCTCTCTCTCTCTCAAAAGAATTAGATGATTTGATACACTGCATTTTTATTTGATGTTTAGCTAGCTGATGATATTCTATTTTTCAGGATTTTAACACAGCAAAGACTTACTCCTACTGCTACATCAACCAATGATACACCTCCTTGCCTTGAAGCAATCAGAAAGAAATTGATAAAATTTTAAAACTCAACAACAGTAGAACAATGGTGATTTGCAATGTGGAGTTCCTCTTGTGATGTCACATATATTCAAGTCATGGAAACTGCTATAGTTGAGCATGGCTTAGGGGGAATACTTTGACATTATGTTTAAACTTAAATATCTCGCTAACCTTTAATTGCATAAAGTAAATTTTTTCAGATATTGCATAAATCATCATACTGAATAATTTAGAGGTATGTGATAGGAGGTCTCATGTCTACCTTTAAAGAATAGCTAGTAATGGCAGCCATATGTGATGAAAATCAGCATCTGTATAAATCTAAAACTGCTATTACTGAATGCTTTATGTCAAATTCAGTCAATTTCTCCTGAGCAGTTTCTTAGAAGCCATATAAATTATTATGTTTTTAGTAATGGCAGCCATATTTGATGGTGGATTGGCAACATTTGTAGAAATATTAAAATCCTTTATGCCAGGATGCTTTTGGCAAAGTTTGGTCAAATTCTGTTGAGCACATTTTTAACAAAAGTGACTATATATGATGGTGGAGCTTGCCGAGGTTTCTTGCAGAGGGCATATATTAGACCGGTCATGTATATGCTGTAAGCCAGGCCAGTCACATGTGAAGATGGTGACAATTAAAAATACAAGTGTCACAATTGAGTCACAACCTCATATCAGCAAAATAATGACTACATGATTCCAATTAAAAGTTAAATTCTACAAATGTAGATATAAAAAACTGCAAAAATAATTTAAGATAACCCTTCCAAACATAAACATGAAATACTACAAGCATACATGTGATTCTACTGGCGGTATGCCAAAAATACAGTTTTAAAGGCTGTCTACAGCACATACGGTTCAGTACCATATATACTCGCTTATAAGTCTACGTTTTTTACTTAAAATTCGATTCATGCAGAGTGGGGGTCGTCTTATAAGCGCGACATTAAAACAAAATATAAATCTTGGGATAATGTTGGAAACTCTAGATGTTTGCAGCACATAAAAATACTGTCAATTCATATATTTTTACGTTTTATGCCACTATTCCTATGCAGTAATGCATATATGGTATGCAGTGTGTTTATCCGTTTCATGATGGTATTCATTACACAATACATGTATCTACAGTTATTTGGATTTTAATCACTAGAAAATATTATCGGTAAATTAACTGAAAAACCTGTATTTGTATTAATATTTGTGTTTTGCTGAATAAAGACTGTGCTTGATGCAATAAAAGTTTTGATTTAATTTGTATTTTCCTTTTCTACAAGTCAGATTTAATTCCCAAGTGATATTTCCCAAGTTATCTGCCAGTGCACGTGGGCCGATAAACCTTTGGTTTCTAAAGGGACTCACCTTGTTTTCAAGTTAACAATCCTTTTGATCGAGCCGCGAATCTATACTTGTTCAGTGCCAAGTAGAGTTCTACAACTTCCTGTGCATATACTTTGACCTTAATCCCTAAGCTTGTAAAGGCACCACACTCTTTGTTTTCCCACGTGACAACCCTTTGATCAAGCCGCAAGTTTGATACTTGTTCAGTGCCAAGAAACAGAGGGTGGTTATTTGAACTCCCTTTGATCTTGCCGCACAATTGACATGTGTTCAGTTGCAGCCTTTAATAGATTTCTGACTTGATGATCAAAGTGTTACTCACAGAGCCCAAGCTCAGTCTCTGCATAAGCACACGCATATGACAGTAAAGCCGAGAAATCGGAGTCTGACTAGATTTACAATGACTAGACGACGACGATTTACAATGACTAGATGACAATGTAGGATTTCACAACTTTATCAGACAATGAGGATTAATTCTTGGACTTGTACCAGATGACATTAGATAGTGACATTTATAGGATACCGTGAATCACAAAAAAGTGGACTTAACTTTCATTGTTTATTTGTACGACGTGTGGAATTAACATATTACGGGATATTTTGAATCGGATCATTCTGAACTTATATTTGTATATCGGTATGTGACCTATAATTGAATTCGTGGATATATCATATAAACGGATTTAAAATGTCAAGCATTATGGATTTCAATGGACTTTATTACACAAAGATGGACAAATTGTAAGTTTATTTGTGACACATTTCACTCAATAATATAATTGTATTTTACACTGGTTTTGTCTTTATTTTTCTTATCTATCCAGTTTGGCTTGTTTATATTTCCAAAGTGCATTTCTGACTCACTAAGAAGTCACCCCTTCAGACGGATCTGACTTGCAAAATACACCCCGACTTATAGGAGGGTCATAGCGAAATTCACTTTTTGCAGCCCTAAAAAGGGGGGGTCGACTTATAGTCGAGTTGACTTATAATCGAGTATATACGGTAGTTCAAATCTACCGCTTTTGAAAATTAAAAGAATAAATTTAAAAAAAATAAATTATGAAGAAAAAAAACAAACACAGTATTTTTACACGTTCCATCAACACATTAGGGAAACCAGCCAGAACCAGTCTACTGGGGACCAGAAATGTTCCACCAGTATGATGACCGGGGCAATGATGCATGATATAGTAACTGGATTAGAATTGTTAAAGAACAGCTGACATGTGTACACAGCAAGCTGCTAATTGATTATCTTATTGTTCGATTTTGAGGAGTTTAAGGCCAAATGCGGGATGAGTTTTTTTGAGGTGTTATAACTAACAAAGGGATAAAAAGTGGTCCATGATGTCTTCTGAGCCTTTGATGAAAATCAGCCTACTCTTAGGGGAGATAAAATGAAGAGACCAACCATAAAAAATGATTTCGGCAGAAACACTAGAGTATTTTTATTGTTGTCTTGTTTAATTCTTATTGTATTGTTCAAGACGTTTGAAGAGGACAACTCTTAATATTTTTTGTTCAAAACATGTCAAAATGCCGAAACATGTGCTTTCTCCAAATGGTAAGAAACCACCAATTAAGAAATATTACAAGTTCATCAATGCTTGGATATTAGAGTTTAAGTGTGTGCAGCCAAGTAGCAAAGGTCCCGAGTTTGCACTGTGTGTTTTAAAGGTATGCATCTTTCGTATTTCATAATCTATTTGAAGTTTTCATGCATATAAATCAAGTTCAAGCCCTAGATAAAATATATCAGTTAAAAATATATTACAAGATAATTAATTTTAAAGTTTGGATAAATTATTCATAAAAGCATAAATACGTCATGTATTTTTTTTTTCATTTTTATTTCAAGTCTAAATCAATCTTTATTTTTTTTTATTTACAGTGGTGAAACTTGCTTTAACCGATTTTTGGATCTGAGCCATGAAGAGGAAGAAGCCTTTGAGAATGAGGCTCAAGAATACATCCCAAGCCCAAGTCAGGAACTTCCTCCTCGGGGTGAAAATAGCTTGGAGAAGTATTGGAGAGTATTCAGCAACCTTACAAAATCAGCAGCAGGAAAACTGAAGTTAGAACTTCTCTGTAGGCGGAATGTGATTGTCCTGTCATTACAACATTCTAATGCTGATAAAGAGAAAACATTCTCCATTCTTCACAAAATACAAAGTGATTCAAGGGGAAATCTGGACCAGAGAACTATCGAGAGCCTGTTAAGTGTGAAGTTTTATAATCATAATGAATGTCATTAGTGGTCACTTGACAGTGATCTTGTGAATGAAACTAAAAATGCTATTGGATTTTATGAAACAAAATTTTGTGCAGTGAACTATCAGATAAACAACTTTTCCTTTTTCATTATTTTATCATATACTGACTCGTATTAATTATTATTGTAACATTTTCCATTGAAATCTGAATCTCTGATTCATGTTCAAACTTGCTGTTTCATTATTGTAAAAAAACTTGCTGTTTCATTATAGTAAAAAAAAAAACTTGTTTTGTTCTCCATCCCCCTGAAATGGTAAACTTTATGCCGATAAAAAAATCTACTAGTTTAGAAGCAAATCTACTTATCAAAATTTGTAAATCTATTGAAATCCTGGTTCTGTCACATGTATGTACAAGATAAAAGGTAAAGATTTTATAATTCTGTAAAAGGTGTAATAAAAGATAAAGGTATAAAATATAAAATCCTTCAGGGCTGAGCAAATTTGTTTTTCATCCTCTTGTCCTGGACAAGTGGTTTCAGAAAATTCACTTGTCCCACCTTACTTTTCACTTGTCCCACCTTACTTTTCACTTGTCCCAAACTGGTAATCACTTGCTGAGATTTGATGAGATGTATGTACTTAATCCATAGAAAGAACACACAAAATAATATACAACATAATTATTTCTTAAAAGAATTTCATTTTTCAAAAACATTGGTTGATATACATTTGGTTACTTCAGGTACATGTATATATGTTTTAGCTGCTGGATTTGAAAAAATGTCCATGTACATGTCTGCCACCTGCACCAGCACTAAGCCAGCAGTTGATAGCTGTGTTTGGGTTAAAGTCCTCAAGCTCTGGTCCATTTGGTGAAATGTTCATCAGAATTTGTAAACTCTCTTGGGTTAAGGAATTCTCACTCAGTAGCAGTCTTATGTTTTATCCCTCCACTTTCACAAGAATTTTCTTTCTTTGAATTGTCCTTATTACCTTCCTTGGGAAAATAATTTAGCAAACTCATTTTATCCACATAGTAAATATCAGCTTGCTCGACAACTACTTCTAAAGTGATCATAACAAACATTTTCTCTTTTAAATACAAAGATAGCTCATTAATTTGCATAATTGTTTCGCTTCAAACGCAATATTGCAAGTGAAAGTTAATCCTCTGTACAATCAATTAAAAATGAAAGAATCATTACTGTCATTTAATCAGTTCATAAAGGAAACCAACACTGATGTCGGTAAAGTACCTTTCATTAAATTAATTACGCTGACTCGCTGGATTAAAATCAGAGTGAGCCGCTCGTGAGGATCTGGTTTGAGTAAAAACACTACTAATTAATCATACTGGCTTTGTTTTGTTTGACGTGTTTTGATTAACGATAATTTGGTTGCTTGCAGTCAAGCGGTAACAGAACGTGCACATTTGGGATAGTTATCACTGACCTCCTGTAGGTGTTATACAGGATATAAATGTATACATGGAGAGGGGTAGAATCAAGTATTCAGTATGTCTTGAGGGCATGAATGGTCAAATAAAGGTAGATATAGTGATTAAAGCAAGAAAATAAGGACTTGCCCAACTTTTTAAAAATAGGAAAAAAAAGCACTTGTCCCGGACTAGCGACTTGGAAAGTTTTACTTGCCCGATTTCGAAAATGAATAGTCCAGGACGTCAGGCTATGGGATTTGCTCAGCTCTGTCCTTAAAATACAAAATTTGCTATCAAAACTGCATTCCTTAAAAAAAAAATAAGTCCAAGATGAACCGTGACAATAATTAAATTGCATCTGGTATAAAACGTGGCAATACCTGTACTTAGAAGGTGATGATGTGATTTTCTAGTCGCCGAATTAGGTTCTGAAGGTACCCAGAGAGTGACCAGTGGGCAGTTTGAATTCCCCAATTCTAATTTTTTTAGTCGCACATACGGTCATGTTAGACCCAACTAGTAGTGCTTATATGACAATGTATTGAGACTAAAACGAACAGCAAAAAATGTACCCCAAAAATTATATTCAATGCAATTAATGCCAAATGATTGTTTTACCCATTATCCTGAGACGGGGTTGGCTTTCTTTGCCAGATCTTTCCAGAGGTTTTCTTGCAAACGTCAAGAGTTTGCATTTTTGGCACTTGTCCTTTCTAACATGCAAAATGGCGTATTCATATATAAGAATTAAAAATATGCAAAACTATCAACACATTTTAAACTTAATTATCGTTTGTTCTGTTAAAGTTGACAAATTAGAGTTGACCAAACTTGTTTCAATCTGGCGCGTACACAAAAGGTAACATGTTTCTTAAACGAATCATGGTCGAATTTTATAATACACGAAAACATGTTCAAGGTAAAGAAGTATAATTTTAACTATAAATAAATTATAATTATATTTAACAAATAATTGATAACAATGAGGATTTATTTACTTATGGTCATACAGTTATTTTACGGTTTCGACACATATTTGCTTGAAATCTGAATACAACCCAACCCAAACATCCGGAATTGCAACGTTCACTTCCGGTGAAAGAAAATCTGCTGCAAAGAAAGGCCACGTCAGTTTATCGAAATAATCTTGTCTTGCCGAAACCTATCATTTTTATTTAATTATACCAGAAAGTTAAAGGCTAAAGATACTAAAAGACATCATGGCATCTAATGACATTGGGGATTGGTACCGAGGTATTCCTCAAATCACTAAATACTGGTTCACAGGCTCAATTATCCTGCCACTACTTGGAAGGTTTGGCTTGCTTAATCCGATGCACATGGTTCTGATTTTTGAATCAGTGATTTACAAATTCCAGGTAATTTAGAATTTTACGTTTTATATTGTCTTCTATAAAATTCAGGAAGTGGTGGCCTAGTTCGACGCACATTGGCCACTAGAGTAGTGTCAGAGGTCCCAAGTTGGCATGAACCAATGATTTTTTAATTTAAAAGATAACTGAAGCAAAATCTGCACACATGTAATGCTGTTACACAGTATCATAATAATGCTTATTTTATTAAAATATGTCAGAAATTGTATTTTTTTGTATTATTTTTTTCTAACAATGTAAACATAATACTGTTATTAGGGATAACCAGAGATACTGAAAAAAACTTTGCATGTTGGAAACTTTCACAAATAGAATACCAAAAATGAGGTATTTTGGGTAGTATGACTCTGTTTGATTTTTGCAAGTTTTAATGTTTTCGTTTATGATGTTTTTCACAATCACAATTTCTTGTTCCAAAATTTTGTTAGTGTTAAATTTCTTCCCATAAAATCTGTTGCATGTGAATTTTATGTCTTGTTTAACTTCTGATTCCTTTCAGTTATTTAAGTTAAAAAAATATTTTGAATCACAATCCCAAGATTTGTAAAACTCAAATTCCTGATCCATAAAAAAAGAGTTTAATTTCAGTATTATCCAGCGAGTAATTTCAGTAGTGACCAAATATCATGAGAATGAAAAGCACATTTATTAGTTTCTTGGTAAATTCCTTGCACTGAATGCCTAGGTAACATAAATGCTGGAAAAAAAGATACCCATAATATAAACAAAACAGATACAACATTTTAATTTATTAATTGAACATGTGAGGTAAGGAAACATTGATAAAACAGAAAAAGGTATCATTGGTCACAATTCCTGCATTATTTAAGTAATTTTCAAAAAATTCTTCTATCTCTGGATTAAAACTAGTTAATATTAATATTTCTTAATTTTATTTACTGATAACACTTAGATGCTGGTCACGTAGGCTTTAGACTGTATTACATTATATGACATTTGCGTTCTGATGTATATAATTCTAATTATTTTTCTTGCAAATTATAAGCATGTTCATACTGATATTAATGTTATCAAATAATTCTAGTTTTCAGATATGTATCAATCAGCCAATTAAAATATCAGAATGAAATTATAGGCAAAATAAGGAGACAACTAAATTCTGATAGAAGAGAACCACGAGAAACACAACATGTGTGGTTTACATGGGTGCAGCCATATTCAAATACGCACTTCCGATTTTGTCGCTGTATCACCTCACATGCAAGATTCTACTGATTACTGCTTTTTCCCTAAATCAATTCAGTTTTCATCAAATGATCTTAATTTATATACTACACATTAAAATAATATATGATTCATCAGTTTACCCTGCATATGACAAATTTTTTAATTTTTGGAATATATGTCTGATGTGAGAAAATAATGACTCAGTCTCAGAATCAAGAATGGATCAAAGGTATATTTATAGTCATGTCTCTAGTTTCACCATTGGTAGTTATTTTTTCCATCCAATCACAAGTTTCGATACAAGAGAAGGTAGAAGAGTGTGGGTGTTGATGCATAAATTATGCTCTGAAAAAAGGCGCCTGAAAATATTTGCTACTAAGAGTAGTCCCCCCCCCCCCCCATTGGTTATTGCTACTGTTATTGCAATTACTTACTTTGTGTCAAATCCAATTCTACCACTTCCGGTCGAATTAGGTCATTGAACCGGACTATTAAATTGAGCTATTTTTCTCTTGTACACTGTTTTCCTCCATCTTAGCATTTGATACAGATCATGCCATTCTAAAAGAAATACAATAATTCAATAAAAGCTGCTTCTTTACATAATTTAACAGATGGCAGCAACCTGATTCTACCACTTTAAGTCAAACTGGCTCGCTGCACTATAAAATGTAGCTATTTTACCATCATTACATGCAAAAAAATAACTGATTGTTTATGATATTGGAAGAAAATACCTTAATATAATATAATCTATCAAAAATATTCAGCGATTGCAACTTTGAAATTTCATGAACTAAAAATTTAGAGCTGTAAAACCATGTGCTCATGATGGGAATTCCTTGCACCGCTAATTTAATGTATGGAGAGAAGCTATTGGTCAATTCCAAGTCTCTGACTACTGAAATGAAGGTTTATAAAACCGTTAAAGGAACCCCCCTATGATGTCAGTTTTAGGTATGTGATTCAGATTATTTCACATTCGTGGGGAGCCCCGGGTGGCTGAGTGGTCTAATAAGGCGCTCGCCTTTACAGATCACTGACATCTCACCTCTCTCCGCGTGGGTTCGAGTCTCAGGCTCAGCCAACGTGGGTTTGTGAGAAAGCTTGCCAGTAACTTCCACTGTGTCAGTGGTTCTTCGACAGGTTTTCTCGTGTTCTTCCTCCACTAAATATACTGGCCGCCATGTATACCCCATCATGTGCTGAAAAATGGGATTAAAGCCATAACAACCAATCAAATTAGATTTGTGTTGATGGATTTGCTTCCCCTGTTGGCTCATGTTACCCAGGTTAGAATCCAGGTGTTAATAAGAACAGGTGCCACCACTAGATGGCTCTGGTGATCACGCTCAACATTTTCTCAAAATGGCTACCTCATTACACTTGGTACATTCTCCACTTTCATATGTAAAAATCTGACATTGCATCTCAATGTCTTCATGATTGAAAGGTCAGCTGCCCATATTTGGTGCAATGGCACTGGGGACTTTACACAACATGTTCGGCAGAAATAAACATAAACTGAATTTACAAAATGCAGAAAAACAAAGAAAATGACCATGTACACTCACCTACACCTGCTTTTTAAACACTGTGGACTTCTTTTTAGAAGAATAATGGTAAAATGTGTACAAATATTTGTGTAAAACCCCTGAATGATGTCTATTTTAAAGGTCACCCAGGATGAAAGAATATTAACTCTCCCCAGCATGTGGCTATGTAAAAAATGTAAACAGAGACAACTGTACAACATAAATTGGGCTAAAAACCTCATGAAAACTCCATTTTATTAAAAAGGTTACATTTATACTAAGGATCAGATTATAAAAACATATTGTCATTCTTTATACTCAATCCATTACGAAATTTTGGTACAACTTTGGTGGTGTAGTGTATTTTTGAGGGTAGACTCAAAATATCTTATTTTGAGTGGATGGCCTGATATCTTGCAGTCACAGAAGGATACCTTAAATTCAACTAATTCAGTATAAAATGGATTAAAGTGCCAGGAGATAACTAAACGTTTTAATAACATTAAAACTGTAATATTTACCAACAGGTAAATCTTAAACCATTTTTCATAATTTTGAAGAAAATAACAAAACAATTGAGACCTTGTCATTTTTGTGAATTTTGTCATAACAAAGAACAGAAAATTGATCTATAGCATTCCTCTGTTTAAAATACATAATCATAAATATTTTTAGAGAACCAACTCAGGGCCAGTTTCTTCTCTGATTCCACATTTTAACACTTGCCTCTACTTCATGAGCTGTGCAGTATTGCTGAAAATAATGGTCAGAATTATTAAGAGAATATCACAAAGTTGGGACTTCCAAAATGTACACCCTAGAAATCCTGACATTCCGTAAAGAAAAATTAGCGGAAACCTGTGCAATATGAAAAGCTAACAGGGGAATTTGTCAAGAATTTTGCACATATGACCCACATCCCTTGGACCTGTCCAGTCTGGATTAACAGGCTAACTCACAGTTTTCTATTAAATGATCACAGATTTAGTGATTAAAATCCGCTGCTTGGCTTGTTTCCTATTAAACTTGATGAGGTGATAAACTTCATAAACTGAAGTAGAGCTGTGGAAAAATTCAAAGGTAGTTAATTTTATGTTATTATTGTTTGTTTTCTTGGTCACTGATTTTATTTTAAAGATATGAAAAACTGACCCAAAATATTTTGTCAAAATGGTAATGGTTATTTACTCAATTGTGAAATCAAATCAATGAATAGATGTACAAGAGCATTGTAATGATTATGCATTAATGCTTTGAAGAGGAACATATAATTTCAACTTGTGTGTGACTCAAGAATATGGTATTGCAAGCAAGAATGTTAGGGTGGCGCTTTGTAATAAAGCACAGAAAGGCTTCAGAAGTACCTGGAACACAGAAAAAGTCAATTTATTCTTAAAGTTGAATGTTCACAAAAGATTTCTATATAACCATGTGTAAGAAATATGCAAATTTCAGCATGAAATAACATGAGGTAAAGAATTTGCAAAAAATGACAAAAGACCAATATAAAAAATGGTGAATGGTACATGTGTTTCATTGTTTCTTGTGAATTTATTAAAAATAAATATCATGAAGATGTTAATTGTTTATTTTTCGTCACACTCAAATTATGTAGAAAATATTCCATTCTCATATATTTTGTAATTTTGAAAAAAATCATCCCCTGTTGCTAGTGGTAAGAAGCTGTGTTCCAAACACCTCCATTAACATAAATGCTGGGTATGATGCTGAACAATATGCCATTTGTTGTATTAGGATCCCTATTCAGGGAGAGTAAAACCCTGTGCAGGTAAAAGTTTTCATGGTATTCAAAAAAGAGTAGGTGGCTGTTGCTGCACTGGATGTTCTCCCTGCACCCTGGAGTGTGCATAAGCATACCTGGCCCATAATACTTGATAGGTTGTGGCAGTAAATGGTAGATGGAGTAGGAGGAGGGGTAGTAGGTGGCATACTTTAAATTAATTGTCTGGTGCCACTCTGTGGTATACTCGATTTGCCAGCACAACAACTTCAGAACCTTGTATTTTTACTTTATTTCTGCTTCTTACCATTATAGTAAGTGCTGAAAAAACTGCATTTGTTGCCTTTTCAAGTCAGAATTACTTGTAATTGGGTCATGTCATTTGCTTCAATGTTTCTTTTTCGGTGAACAAAATAAATAAAAGACAAACTCCTCATATTTCTATTTGACCTACACATACAACCCCACTTTTAAAGGCATTATTATATCCAAATGCTTAAATTGAAGCAATATTTTCTGTGGATGTAAGGAAGACCATGTACATAGGCTATATTAATTATAGTTGGTGGTAAATATCTATGTAAAAAAATATCCATTTCTTGCTTTTTGGGTGCTAAAATCACTTGTTAAACAAGTTTGTTCATAGGCACAGTTTGTTTACTTGAAATCTGTGACAACTGGGTATTTTTAAAGATTTTTCTCACTTTTGAATAAAGTCAAATAACTTTAGGTCAGTGGTCCCCAACTTATGGTCCCCAACTTAGTGCTTGCAGGCGCCATGGCGCCCACCAAGGTTTTTTGTGTGCCAGTGGAAGAGGTTATAATGAATAATAAAAAATAAAAACAAAATGGGTCAAGTTAATTGGTTGGTGCCTGCCACTCTCTCATAAACTCGCAAATGTGCCCGTAGGCACAAAAAGGTTGGGGACCCCTGCTTTAGGTACACTTGAATAGTTTCATGACACCAGGGACCTGAGGATACTCTCTTAGTATATATTATTATCCTGTTTTAAAAGAATCACAAAGATGGTAACCATAGGCCTCAGCATGTGCGACCTAATACAAACTTGTGCAGGAGAAAAATGGATATGAATACTCGTGGGACAATTGTAGTATGTTAGCGTGCAGATTTCTCATGGAAGTACAATTGATGAGTAATAGTAGCAATATTTATTTGGTAAAATCAGCATGTAATATATATAAATTTCGATACAAGATAAATAAAACATACAGCAAGAAACATAAAAGCAGGTTAAAAGGCACAGCTGACACTTAGGATAATACATATAGAATACATGCTAACACATTATACAAAAGAGGTACAAATTACACAAGCAAAACAAGATGTGTTGGTTAAACCCATGATTACCCATAAAGCCTTGATGGGACTTGTTACCAGTGGGGTCCTAGCTGTGGTCCAGGATTTAAGGGCAAAAACTGTATGAATGACATAGAAGAAAATAAGATTATAAACCATACAAACAAGATACATAAATCAATGACAGTCAAATAAAAAACGCAATTTAACCAGATGGAAATAACTATAACATAGAAGATAATGGGATGAAATATGGATCACTGTGTTCCTTGGGTAAGAATATGTGTCATAAATTCATTATTTGCTTGAGAGAAAAAAACATAGTACTATTTATTTAAATGAAGGGCAGTTACTGTATTTTTTTTTGTAATTTTTTGTACATGTAAAAAGTAAGTTTTTTCAAAGTATGAAAAATAATGCATAAAAAAAATAAAATTATCATTTTGGGAAAGAGCTCACGTATGAAAAAATAACAGACCCGACATTGAGAAAGACTCCAAAATATCGACCAGATTGACAATATTAAATTCATGTGTATCAGACATAATGCACTAATTGCAGCTAGTAAAATAGTAAATGGAAATTATACAAAATACATACCATACTTGTTCAGTTTCAAAGCTATATAATTTTTATTTATATATTCACAATATTTATATCCATATAAACTCCATTTAGTTTAAATCCCAAGAATGATCATTTAGCATGTTGTGTTGTTTTCTCTGCAAGTAAAATGTCTCCATTCCTACCAAAGAAGATTATCCTTTATCACTTCCTGCAGTTAGGAGGCATTTGGTTTGATCTTTGCTCATGCTAGTTGTCACTTTGAATTCAAAGTTCTGACACTTCTGTCGGCAAGTCCAAAGGTGTCACTGGTTAAGAAACTTACAGGGGTAAGCACCTGGTATTACAATGCACCATATACATTAACATAATTAAACATTGTTAAATGAAACAAAAAAAAAAGATTGAAATTATATACCAGTGGCACATGTTAAAAAACTAATTCAAAATAAATACGTTGATTAGTAAACCATGTTTATTGCCTTAAGAGTTGGACCTAAGGAATAAAAGTGGGATATAATGTGGGCTATATACAGAAGATGCATTAAGCTTGTACATGTACGGTAGTTAAAGATCTTGAGACTGCAGATGTGAACTGTTGTCATGATGAATTCACACAGGTGTTACATATTGATACTCGAATTCCACTGCTCAGATGAAACATATATTAAGCTAGTTTATTAGGTCCTGATTGTTTCACTCATTGTTTTCATTTACAGGGTGCTTTGATTTCTATAACACAAAGCTCATGTGTACAGAATCATCATGTCATTGTGAAAAAAGGCACTAACTCACTTACAGTAAACATTTCTTTATGATTTATAAAATGATTTGCAAACCGGACAACATGCAGTAGTGTAAATAATTTGTCAACACTTCATCCAAATGTAGATCTCTATGAAGGACTTGGTAAGTATTGTTTGAATATGATTGAAAAGATCTATACCTGGTGATTTAGATGCACAAAAAGGCCAAAGCTATCGTAATTTCCGTGTAATGTACATTTTATAGAAAATAGCTAGTACCAGTTTTACACACTTGTATTGAAGAGAAAATCTTAAAATAAAATATGCATAAGAATGTCAGGCAAAAAATACGTGATTCAAAGAACAGATTTTCAGTATAGAACTGCCTTATTTTAGCTGTTGTTTTTTTTTCTTCTCAATACAATATTTTTATATATACATTAATTCTCAAACACGTTGATCTTTATATTTTGAACTTTATTTGTACAAAAAATTATCCATTTTTTAATTATAAAACCAACTTCAAAGAAAACTTTTGTTACAAACAAACATTTATGACTTTTATGACTACTGTGTATGAAAAATATTAAGATGCGAAAAATTACATGAATTACGGACATATTGTACCACTGCTGAACTGTCGTCTTCACATATTAAATATTTGGCACTCTTGGAACTATCGAGATCATGTGAGACATTTTTTGTTGACAAATTTTCCCAGATCTAAGTGTCAATCATTTGGAGGACAGGGCCATGACACAAGTGATTTATCGTATGTTCGACTCTGCATTGCCACTACCACCTTCATATAGCCTGAATAACAACAAAATCCTGTGTAGCATTGTTTAAAGGGATAAATTGCAATTTCATTAAAATCAACTGAAAGGTTGGATCTTGTTGCATTAGTATCTTAACCTATGTAACATTATTCATATCATATTCACATAAATACACATGGAGAGATTGAAATGGTGCATAAAACTATATGGTAATCTATGATCAGAGTATTTGATAAGCATGGTACTTGTGTATTTTATGCAAAGAATTCAACTAAAAATGCATAAAGAACATTTTGAATGCATTCAAATTACACAAAGCAGTTTAATTTTAAGCAATTAGTTCAAGTTACCAGTTTATCGCTCCTACTGTAAGCACCACCATTGTCTTACATGAAGTCGCGTTCAGTCAGTACACTGCATAAATAATGCTGTTGGAACTAGTTTGCGATGATCCATGCACCTTTGAAATGAAAACACTTGATCACTGTGGGACTTTCACTCAAAGAGCCATATACAGTGTACCATAAATTGGTCTTAGTTATATGCAGTGTACCATAAATTGGTCTTTGATTAGCTTCTTGATGATTAGAACTGACTCTGGTTTTACAAGTTGTGTTTTGAGTTGTTCCAAAAATACCCCATCATATTTTTTTTTAAATGCAAGTAGTTCCAAACAAGGTAAATTTTTATTGAATTCTTCTGGAACTCTGTTTTTACAAAATGTATACCTTACAGAAAAGCATGATCGGCATAATACACCGGCAGATCAGGGTCTATGTTGTTTGTTCTACTGATTAGTCCTTACAAACTGTATAGACCCAGATCTGCCAGTGCATTATGCGACGTCATATCTGGGTCTAAGCAGTTTGCAGTGTGTATCTGCTTATACGCAAGTATAGACGGTACATTTTTTGCAAATAATAGAATTGGTTATATTATATTTCAGATTTGGAGACTTATTACTGCAGTGTTGTACTACCCGATATCTGGATCCAGAGGTTTTCACTACTTAATAAACCTCTATTTTTTATATTCTTATTCAACTCGTCTGGAAACAGGTAAATATTGCTACGACAGTTATCTATCAGATCATTATCTTTAAAAGTACAGTACATTGTGGAGAGAATTTGCCCAAATAACATGCCATGAATACTTGTGTATAAATTTAGGTTTTTTTGTAAAAAGATTTGATCATGTAATAAGGGGGTTGACTTATAAGCCAGATATACTTAAAATCTTAGACTTATAAGGCAAACTATACCAAAAAAATTGAACCAAAACATTGCTATTTTGTGTGGCAATAAAGTTAGTGATTAATGTTGAGAGTGTATTAGAGAACCAAATGTGATTTTAATTGCCGAATTAAAAGTCAAATATTTGAAAAAGCCTCAATTTAACCAAAGTATATGGTACTTGACTTAGAGATGGAGCATCTATATAAGTAACACTAGTACAGCTACCTATTTTCCTGGCAGATTTCATGGTAAAATTCACCCTGAATTGTAAAAGGGTCATAGAAAAATCAACATTGTTGCATATTTAAATAAAGAGGTAGACTTGTACACACATTGATGTATGAATTACATACAAATAAAATGTTGTTAATAATTCATTTTAATAGAAGGCTGATGGCTGATCTGCCTCTGTTTAACTTACATAGGAAAGGTTTGACACAGGACTTGCATTAATCATTCTGTTGACTTCCATAACATAATACTTGCATTTCTTTGGGAATCAAATGTAAGTCACTTTCAGCTCTTCCACTGTGATACTCCTGTGCAATTAGGACATTCAGTAGGACTTTGCTTAGGTGATATTTTACTTAGATTAATTAACTTTCATTGAGCTTTTACCTTATGGTGTTAAGATTAAGGTGTTCATCTTGAGGCATTCAGCTTTTTAAATGACATGTTTACCATGCTTGACTATGCTTAGTCCATACAAAACAGCGGGATGTATCTTCAATCTTGTTCAGTTTGATAAAGAAAAATCAGAAGACATGGATAGTACATAAACCATGACTTGAAATGTGTACCTATAGGCCACAATGATACTGTTATCCATCTACCGTGTATACTCACGTATAATCTGAGTCCAAATGCAAACAACATAGACCCTGATCTGTCATCGCAAAATGCGCTGGCAGATGAGGGTCTATGATGTTTGTTCTACTGAGTAGTCCTTACAAACTGCATAGACCAAGATCTGCTGGTGCATTATGCGACGGCAGATCTGGGTCTATGCTGTATGCAGTTGGTATCGGCTTATACTCGAGTATATACGGTACAGTATATTACTTTTTTGTGTATGTTTCTAACATTTTCTCCATTATTTCATTCCCATACTTTTTCATCTAATATCTGTACTATGTTATTGATAAGAGCTGCTCCTTTTAAACATACATGGTACCTAGGGAAGGCAGTTTTGTAAAAAAAAAGATATGCCAGGGTATTCAGATTACACAGAGTTCATATAAAAATGATATAGAATTCTTAATGACATAAATGGGTGACTAGTCCACATTGAAAGTGCCTTCTCTGGGTCCCAAGCATGTTTTTCTACAACAGCCCAAATTACATATCACCATAAATTTATTTCATGTTAAACATAATTTAAAGTCAAATGTTATATTTTGTTTATGACTAATTAGTTCTGCACCTTGAAATATAGTTTTTAATGATCAGTTTCACTGCCATACAAATGTATTATACTGCCATGCACTTTTCATAGCTTAGAAATCCATAGCATAGAAATTTCTTCTTCTTTTGCAGGCATTTTTGATGGAAAACCAGCCGAGTATGTTTTCATGCTGCTTTTTAACTGGATCTGCTTGATTGTATCCTTTACAAAATTATGAGGGGGGGGGGGATTAGACACAAAATTTACTCTTTTTGACAATACAAGGTAGTAGAACTTAAAGCCTTACACTTTTAATATGATGGATTCTGAGATATTCTAGAACTAGAACTCAACTTTTTTTATATGTTACATTTTTATGCCCCTGCCATGCCTGGTGTGGGCATAATATAATGCTGATCATCAATATCATTTCTGCCTAATAACTTTTGAAGGACTTCGTGGATTGAAATCAAATTTGGTACAAGGCTTTACAGTAAGGAGAACTAACTTTGTCAATGTTCATTTTCACTATTTTCTGGCCAAAATTTATTTCACCTGTTTGACTTGGAACTTTGCACTTTAATTTCTGCTCAATGACTTTTGAAGGATTTTATGGTTTTAAATCAACTTTGCTTTGAGGCTTTACATTGAGAAGATGAACTGTTATGGCACTTAATTTTGAAAATGAAATTCAATTTCCATGACCACATTTCTCTCAAACTTAAGTCCAGTATGGAAAACTATAGTAGAACCATTTTTTTTTTAGCCTGTCTTAGTGGAAGCTCAATATAGTGGTCACTTGGGTGTCTGTGTATGTCCATCCATATGTCTATTTATCTGTGCATCTGACCATCCACACCTTAAATTAAGATCAATATTTAAGTTTTGTTTTAGATTAAACACAGTGTTAACGTTTTTCACTTACCGTATATACTCATGTATAATCTTATACCAATTGCAAACTGCATAGACCAGATCTACTGTTGCATCATGTGCAGGTAGATCTGGGTCTATGCAGTTTGTAAGGACTAATCAGTAGAACAAACAACATAGACCCTGATCTGCCGGTCCATTATGCGCCGGCAGATCAGAGTCTATGTTGTTTGCATTTGGACTGGGATTATATGCAAGTATATACAGTAGCAAACCAGAGGGCAAGCTCGACAAAAATGAACTATGAGTCCAATACCAGAAATTAGAGCTTATTACATTTGATCAAGGGCAGCTCCCTTTTGAGACTGTGGTTGATAGATTAAAAGTCACAGTCACTGGATGTGAAATTGTGCAATGATGTTAATTTTACATTTGTGATAGCTTTTTTTTCCTCTAAGACTTTGCTATGCATCCTTAACCATCTACAAGATCATAGGATTTATTGCTGAATTATATGTAAGTTAAACATTTATATAGTCTTGCATTATTGCTTAATTTGTAAGAGAGTACATTTTGTCTTTTCAACATATACCGTCTATACTCGTGTACAAACCAATACCAACTGCAAACTGCATAGACCCTGATCTGCCATCGCATAATGCGCCTGCAGATCTGGGTCTATGCAGTTTGCAAGGACTAATCAGTAGAACAAACAACATAGACCAGGATCTGCTGGCGCATTATGCAATGGCAGATCAGGGTCTATGTTTTTTGCATTTGTACTCGGCTTATATGCGAGTATAGACGGTGCTATAAATTCTAAAGCAGCAGCTGTATTTGCATGGCTAAATAATACAGTATGCCAGTATGTTATTTGCTTTTCTTAGTAAGTTCTTTCTTGTATGTTTTATGTAAATTTATTGTGGATTTATTTAGAGCCGCGGTAGCTCAGTTGGTAATCCAAGGGTCATGGGTTCGATACCTGCCCAGATCAGCTGCTTCATTGTGTCCTTGGGAAGTACACTTAGCTCCAAATTTCTTTGCAGCCAGTAATGTGTTAAAAGTGCCATTAAAAACCAACTAACAAACAATGAAATAGTCTTTAGTATTTTTTTGGGGGGAGGGGATGTTTTTTTATCTGATATTTAAAGTACTAGATATGCCTGGTGCTATTTTCTTCACAAATAGATCAGTTTTCATATACCCAATGCTTGCAGCAGGGGCATCTTGATTTCATCATGTCTTTACATCTGTCTATCCCAAGAGACTTGTAATCAAGATAGCGCAGAAAACACTCAACATAGACATATCATATTTTGCTAACTAATTTGTATCCATATGTAGATGACCTGAATAGACTTTCAGGCTATTACAGCACTTTTTAACAAAAATGTGGGCACATTTTTCAGATCTTGAAACTTCCACTCCTCATATTTATGAGTGGTGGCTGAATAAGGGCAAGTCACTTTTTCAAGATGCTTGTCCAATTGGACAAGTGGCATTTTCAGCAGACTCAGTATCATGTACAATGTAGGATGAGTAAAATTGGATATAGGACTAATACAAGTTTCAGGTCACTTGCCCTGCAGGACAGGAAAGCAAATGAAATTTTTTTTAGTCCTGTTTTTTTTAACTTTTTTGAAAAAAACTTTGTTAGCACAATAAGCAGAAATCACTTGAGGTAAACAGGTGAAATTTCTTAGGCATATTTGTATTCATATGTAGAAGACCTGATTATATTTCAGGCCATTACGGCCAGTTTTCATTTTTTATGTGCACAATTTTGTACTTTTTAGACTTATACTCTTTATCAACTGCAGTTGGTGCTTACATGTTTTACAAACACATAATCAATTTGTTTGGTTTTTAGAATAAAAATTGGTACTCTACTAATGGAAGTGAGCCCCCATAATGTATTTAATAATTATTAGAAGTAATTTAATTTTACATGTCACTGGGGTGCTTATGATGTATTTTTATCCAGGGACTGAACCTATTGCAACCTACTTTTTGCAGATTTTTTCACAATATGTTATTTATTCATTCATTTCATTCACAGAACTGTTTACTTTTATGATTTCACCATAGTTTCCATGGAATATTTCACACAAATATGGTCTATGGTTCATGGTATTAAGTTTACGAGCAGTTTTTTCTGCAAAGATACTGCATGTCAGCTTTCTATTAAATTATTCAGATTTTCAGCCCTATCAGTGAAGCACTTGAGGCTATGCTGCATTCAAGCATCTGCATGATTATGAGGAAGGTCAATACATGTGAATCCACAAGTTTGATGTTGTGATGAATTATTGATGGATAAAATAAATTAGTGGTATTTATGATCACTCTAAATATCAAACAAGATGTTCTTAATAGAAATGAAGGTATGCATGAAGAATTTGGACCTTGTATCAGCCAATTCAAGAAAACTACAATTGGTATAGAAAGGGGGAGGTGTCAGCTAATTAGAGGATCAATCATGCTAGAAATAGCCACATGCATATTTTGTAAGTTTCTTCAGAACTTGTTGTTGTTCCAGCTGTCAGTGCTGTTGTGGCAAACTATGGAAAAATTACAGTAACTATGGAAAAATTACAGTAACTATGGAAAAATTACAGATTGGACTTTGTGAAACTGCTGGTAGACATCGTTCAGGGTAAACAGGTCTTCATTCATTCATTCATTCATTCATTCATTCATTCATTCATTCATTCATTCATTCATTCATGCATTCATTCATTCATTCATTCATTCATTCATTCATTCATTCATTCATTCATCCATCCATCCATCCATCCATCCATCCATCCTCCCTCCCTCCCTCCCTCCCTCCCTCCCTCCCTCCCTCCCTCCATTCATTCATTCATTCATTCATTCATTCATTCATTAATCCATTCATTCAATAGTAATCTTTATTTTTTATCTCTCTTCAGTTGCTGATGGACCCAATGATCCTCAGTGTATTGTACATTTGGTGTCAACTCAATAAGGACACGATCGTTAGTTTCTGGTTTGGAACCCAGTTCAAGGTCAGTCTCATTAAAGCAAACCTATGTGCATTAAGGTTTATGATCCTGATTTAAATTAGGTATTGTAAATTTGGAAATTCCTGCAGGGATAGAATATTTCCAGAACTGAGCATAAAATTGTATTACCTCACGAACAAAAGTCAAGGAATATGATTTCTCAGTGATCAAGATATAAAATCTAGTATTTATGTTAAAAATTCTTGCGGGATGTAAGAACTTAAGTGAGGTAAGCTCATATGGCTTGCAAGCGAGGTGTAAGTAAGTTACTTGAGGACTGGCAATACACAACTGGGTAAAAGAAATGGTGGACAACCTCTGCTTCAGAAGTTAAAATCCAAATATCTGATTTATGATACAGATATATGAAATGATTTTATGTAGACATGAATTAATGCTTGGTTTATTTATTAGTGGAAATTATCCCCCAAAAGGATGTTTGATTTTATTTAAACATGCTCTTTATCAGTCATTCGGCATGATTTTTTTGGCCCCGGGGATGACTGTTACAACTAGTGCACTGTTTGTAAACAATTTTCTGCATAGTCAACAGTGGCACCTAAGAGATTCTTATGTATTATTCTTTCATCAAATAAGTTTATGTAAAGTTTATGAGGTAATAAATTTATTGCATGTTAATTTACTTGGGTATATGGAATGTCATGATGATCTTGAACACCATACACACTTCACCTTCAGTTTATGGTAATTGGGGTTCATGACGGTCATGCCATTCCATACACCCAGCTAAATTAACATGTAACTAATAGTATTATTATTTGATATTACTCGTGTTACAGCATACATATCTTGTCCATTACCAATCTGTAATTTGCATTGTTTCAAAAATAGGATAGCCCTCTGATTATTGGGTTTGCCAAGAAAGGGCTGCACTGTGAAATTTTTAGTTCTGGATCTGGCTCTCATTACACTTTAGTATTCACCCATGAACTGATAGTTTTATTTAATAATTTTCCTCCTTCTCAAGATATTTAAAGAAAAATTAAAACTAATAAATATTTGGTTTAATACTAAATGGAGTATTTCTGCACATTATTTTTGAAAGATTCCATGATTTATTGCATCTAAAAAAGTTGGTTACACTAGCAATCAGCAGTAACTATGAGGCAAATATCAGTGAAACAAAAGGACAAGCCATAACATTTTCAAAACCAAAATTTTGGTTTTTATTAAAAGAAATTGCCGTGGGAAAATTTCAAATGCCTTTAACCACTAATACCAACATAGACTTACTTTTTTATCTTTGTACAGACTCATGACTTGTTAAATAAAAATATAAATATTTTCCTTTAGACTGATACAGATATAGTAGTTATCTATGCTTTTTGAGTAGACATAAGGAAATATTTCATGAGTGGAGTGGTAACGTGGTATTGTCACATTCTCCGCTCGTGAAAATACAAAAATGTTTCCACTTCATGAGTGAAATATTTCCTTGTATTTACTCTAAAAAACGTAGATTTTCTTTTTATTATATATTTATTTTGGGCAAAAACTGTTGATTTTCTTTTTATTATATATTTATTTCGGGCAAAAACTGTTGATTTTCTTTTTATTATATATTTATTTAGGGCAAAAACTTGATTTGCATGGATTTTGTTCATTCTGTGCCATTGTGCTTTAATGGCTGCATTACTACATAAATAAGAAGAAGTTCCAACATTTATCAATAATTCTAGGACAGTGACTTCTTACAAATTTGGCGAGTTGTGTATTTTGTCAAATATAGGGTTTCCCTTTGACCTGTGCTTCAGGGTTTTGACGTGTGAATTTCATATTTGACCTGAAACTGATGCATGTGCATTAAACTCTATGCGTCAATTTGACTCTCAGAAATTTTGTCTTAAATGTCAAACACTATAACCAGTACCATATAATAACCTTTGACATTCTCATTGTTTGAATGACCATACGTATGCACCTGTATGACGCACAAATCAATTTACTCGTATTGTTCTCGTGAGAAGTTTTAAGTCACATGGGATTGTCAGATAATTGACATACATGTCATCTTTGATCATTGTTTTGAGAAGATAAATGGATTGTTTGAATGACAATTGGAATTTAACACCTCTTTATAAAGTAAGATGGCAAATTGGCCATGATAACTAGAAATTAAAATGGGCAGACAATAATTAAAGCAAATTGATTGGGGGTAAGTACCATGTGTTTGTTTTGCAGATGTTAAACTATTCTCAAGAGTATTTTGTAATTATTAAGTTTTCAATTGATTCTCTATTTATTGGTTCCACTTCTGGTATAACTGAAATATTTCCATTTTGATCATTTCTAATGTTACTGTTACACTGTGTACATCGTTCTATTGTTCATCGTGTTATATAAAATTGTCAAATTTAAGTATTACATATAAATACCATGGCTGAGAGGATTATTTTGACTTATTTCTTATGGATATGTCAGAATGATGCCAACTCGGACTGAAATTGGCCATTGTAGTAAGAAATGGAAAGAAAACACTTCTTCAAAATGCACATGAAAATTCAGGGGTGCATGAAAGAAAATTGATGAGTGATCTTAGTGTATTGCCTTGTCACTAGTGATATACAGATTATTGTGTATCAAGCGAACTTGTGCTTAGTAAGACTGTATTTCAGTGTAATATGTGATGTTCAAATTTCCTTTTGGTCTTCTCTTGATATTTTACGTTATAATTTTGTTGTTTGTGTATTAAACAAGACTCTCTGATGCTTTCTATGTTTGGTAATAAATTTAATTGAGTTTTAAAAAGTGTGTTTTATTTTTCCATGTCGTTCTCATCACTCTTGGGTTTGAGATTTTGACTCTTGGTCTTCAAATTTTGAGTTTTGGAAATTCATTTACCCTTCAGTTTCAGGTCCTAAGAAAAACACTGAAATTTATTTCTGTTTTCATACGAAAATTAGTAGATTTTTATTTTTGTTAACACATTTTTGTGCGGATTGATACAGTAAACATTGTTGGGGGTGGTACTGTAGAAACATCACAGAGCCAACATATCTGACAGACTTCAGAGCTTAACATCTTTAAATAAAAGATTTTTATGATTGTGAGTTTACATATAAGGATTTTGGTTATTTCTATATTAAACATCAATTGTCTAGTCTTGGCAAGCTTGCAGTCAAGCTCAGTAACAGACGCTGCACCCAAATTTCATGTGTCACTTTATTTCATTTTGCAATCACCACTTATCTATCCCCGATTTCTCCACAATTTTCAAACATGATTATGATTGTGATGAGAATCAAAACTGCAACTTAAACAATTTAATACTATATTTAATCAAGAGTTTTTCCCTAAAAAATGTGTACTGTTTGTTGTGGAGTTTAACAGGTATATGATACTGTATGGGTGACACTGAATATCAAATAGAAACAGGTCATGTAAGTTCAGTCACTGACAGTTGCAGCATTCATGTGGAAAACTAATATAAACAAGTTAATACTTGGAGCCCCCTTTTTGTTATTTTTGTTTCTATCCTTTTTTTATGGCACCTCCTTATTGATTAGATAAATGTAATCTAGAGTGTCTACAGTCTTGACATAAGATCTGTTCATCTTGATAGAGAGAGAGAGGAATGGAGGGAGGGAGAAAGAGCAGAAGTAGAAATACAAGTTTGAATAACATACATAAAGATATATATTTCCTATATGGGAAAAGAAAGTAGTCCCAAAAGTGATATGTGGCAATAAAAGTGGTATCAGCACTGTGGTGAAATAAAATTTCTCCCTCAGATACATTTCAGTATCTCATTATGAAATATATACTGTACATACCCATGTATAATCCAGGTCCAAATGCAAACAACATAGACCCTGATCTGCTGTCACATAATGTGCTGGCAGATCAGGGTCAATGTTGTTTGTTCTACTGATTAATCCTTACAAATGGCATAGACCCAGATCTACCTGCGCATTATGTGATGGCAGATCTGGGTGTATGCAGTTTGCAGTTGGTATTAGCTTATACACGAGTATATACGGTAGTTCCAAAAGTGATATGTGGCAATAAAAGTGGTATCAGCACTGTGGTGAAATCAAATTTCTCCCACAGATAAATTTCAATATCTTATTATGAAATATATAAGAAATCATATTATGATAATATGAATATCTGTAATGGTCCTAATGTATTAGCTTATTTTGTATATAATGCATGCACAGCCAAGCACATTATAGACCTTCATCTGGTCCTACATGATGTGATTATAGAACTGGGTCTATACAGTTTGCAGATTAATAGCACATAGATAAATTTCAGTATATTTTCACTTATTAAAACTTTAATAAATATATTTAACAAGATGATATTGGTATACAAAATATTTCCTGAATTCCAGAAATACAAAATAAAGTCTCCTTTTTTTCTTTTATTCAGGCCATGTACCTGCCATGGGTGCTGTTTGCATTCAACATGATTGTGGGAGGAGGGTAAGGATTTGTTCCGATATTTGCACTTCTGCAGATATATCATGATAGGTTATGTCTATATATCTGTGGATCTATCAGTTAATATTGTTGTAACCTTAACACAATCTACACCTTTTGAGGGAGAGTGATATTTGTTAAAATGCTTTACAAGGATGAAAAGACAGATGACAGTGATGGTTTTAAATCAATGATGCACTCATTGGTTCTTGGTACATGAAATAGGAAATCTTGCTTGTAACCACAACTCCCTATATGCTGATTAAGGAGTGTGATAATACTTTTTTTTATAAACCCACCATAAGCAGGGGTGATAATTTTCCACGGATTCACAGATTTCTACCATTTTGGATGGTGTTTGGATCATTTTTGAGATCAGCGTAAATTTGAAGAAAAAAAATTTAAAGGGAGGGAGGGTAGAGTAAGAGATGAGTTTCAGAGACAAATGTTTCTGCATTAAAACAAACAAATTGGCACCAGTGTGCTATTCTACTGCTTCTGTGTGTAACTGTGTCATTAATAAAGTTTCTTTTGCAAAGTTAATAATGGAACGTGATGGAAAGAGTCCATATTTTGTGAATGGCAAGGAGAAAAGACAGCTGTTTTTATTTAATTCCCCCGAGATTTTAATCAAGCACAGGATGTGTCACAATATGTTCTTGTTAGCCCAACACCTACTTGTTCATGACAGATGTTTACATTGGCTTATAATAAAAAAGTCATTTGGCAGAAATATAATATATCCACCAATCCAAGTGTTTGTCTCATTGTGATGGTGGCTCTAAGGGTGCTTCTTTTGGCTTCTTTGTACAAGATATGTGAAATGTTGGAATTTCCATAGAAAAATGATAATATCAACTAAAGATGACTAAATTTGACTGAAAGAGATTAGCAAGAATATAAAAGATAAGTTTGGTATGGCTGGATTGATTATTATATTGACATTTCATGTAGCAAGAAGGTAACATCAGGGCTCAGAATTTTTTTCCCAAGCACTCATCCCTGGGACAAGTGAGTTGCAAGAGTTACTTTTCCCTGTCCTCATTATACTCAACATTGTATACTTCTTCACCACATTGCTTACGCTTTTACTAAAGAACCACTGGTTCCTGATGCAAGATTGATAGTAAAATGAGTGAAAACCATGAAAATAGTATGTGCTAATACATGGCTCCTTAAATAAACATAAAATAAGAGACCATGTTTGTAACTCAAGAAATTGCAGCTGCATACATAGCCCTTGATTACTTAGTGCAACCTTTCAGTAATCTAGCTGTCATAATTTTCATTTTCAGTATGCTTGCTCCAGATTACTGGTATTTTCAAGACTGTGCAGCTTTATTGATACATTGTCAAACCAAAGTAACGATGCCAGTAGATATTTATATTAGTATGTAATTACTTTTCACAAGAAAAATGTCAGTAACTTGCATCTGAAAGAAGAATTACAACTGTCTCAATTTCCACTAACTTTCATACTAAATGATCCATTCTGGTCAACCTCCATTCTAGAGAGCTACACACAGGCATCATTAAGAGGAAGATTGCTTTTTTGGCCAAAAGAATTGGAACAATTATAGGTCATTACCCCAACTAGATTTTGATCAATTGGCTGTTGTCTAAACATTATCTACTTTATAAATAGATTACAACAGCATGCATTGTGTGAAAGTTGGTGGGAAGTGGCTGAGACACAAACTTATACTCATTTTGAATGTAAGTTGACAACATTTTTCTTGTGAAAAGTAATTACATGCTTATAGAAATATTTGCTGGCATCATGTTTGGCTTGACAATATATCAATAAAGTTTCAGTCTCGAAAATAATGATGATCTGCAGCAATGGTAACATTGCCTGACCTGATGAAAAATCAAAAAATGTTCACATTCTCTGCCTCTTAACTTCATAGAGGTCTGACTCATAAAGATGTGTCATAGCTCATTGAAAGGGAATCTTTCTCCACATCAAAATGATTCCTAAATTACTGAAAAGTGTCACTGTAAATGCAAACACCATTAAGAAATCAAGGGCTAAGTGTGAAACCACAACATAATATGTTCATAATATTTACTCATTTTAGTATCAAGCTTACTCAGGTACCTGTATAAAGAAATGAAGTAATTTCCATTGCAACATGTTCTAGACTGACAACAAGTAGGCAAATTTGGCATAGGTTATTTATAACTGACGCACGCCAAATGTTAAGCAATGTTGAACTTCTGCACTTATTAGGGGAGAAAATGCACTCAGATTTATTATCAAGGTGCAAAAATCTGCATCTACTCAGCCAAGGACGAGTTCACAGTAAAGTTTTACTCTGCCCAGCCAATTTTTGCTCACTGTGGATGAGTGGTTTTCCTGAGCCCTGTAACATTGAGTCCTGAGCCCTGTAACACTGAGATTGAAACTTGGATATGATTTTATGCATTTTGATCAATACAAAAAACAATTGATACAGGGTTTCAGTGAAGTGCAAGTTGAAAAGTTCATATTGAGATCTTAAAAGGAAACAAAGTGTCAATCAGGTCTTTCACTAACCAATCACAACATTACCTTTATTATTTCATTAGCAGACTCTGAGTCCTCAATCATTTTTTAGCTCACCGCTATGATATATACAGTTATATCTAGAGTCATGAAACTTGGTGATGGGATGCATGACAACAGTAGATCACTGTTACCTATATTTCATGCTTTACTGACTTTGGTTCAGTTTTGTGTTTTAAGTGTTTTTCTTATGCTCTGTTCATTGAACTGGATAATTCTATGCATCTCTATTAGTACCACACCCTTATAACAAAAGGTCACTGTGACCTACATTTCACATTTTACTAGCTTATGTTAAGTTTTGGTATTAGTGCGTGACCAAATAGTTTTTTGTGAACCCAGTATATATACTGGTATACCTGGATTGATGAAACTTGGGGAGAGGATACATCTTGGTGAGTACTACTCCCTTATCACAAAAGTAGGTCACTGTGACCCATATTTCATGTTTCACCGACCTGGATTCAGTTTCAAACATGCTTCTCTTTTTGGACAAAAGAATCTGTTTGTCCATGCAGGAGTGACCCATTTCATTTTGTTTGGTCAGCTTCAGATACATCCCTAAGTGACTGTGTAACAAATTGGGTCTTCCTGTAGCATTCTTCCCTTCTTTTACCTGGACTAATCCAGCACCCCAGCATGTATTTGGATGAAGCTAGTTATGATCACCAAGAGGTATGTTGGATTCCTTTGGAATGCATGGTTCATACAACCATGAAAAGTCTTTGAATTTGATGGGTGCCTTGAATACTCCTTGAATTTCTAAAAAGTTGGTTTTATCTTTGAAAAGTCCTTGAATTTGTTTAAAAATTCATTGAATTTATCTGAGGGAATACAAACAGTTTAAACTGAATAAAATAAATCACTTGTTAAATTCAGAATTTATGTTATATATGTATTTTCAAAAAGATAAATAAAATTGGATACAATTGAGTGTCTTTAAGGACCCAAAACACCAGTAGTTACCAGATGGAATAGCATCCCTCAGCTGTAGTAGTGCTGTTATGTTTTTTTCTTAAACTTTTGTACATTCAAAACTTTTACAATTCCATGAAAATTATTTGAAGATAAACAACTCTAGGGTTGTATGAACACAGGAATGGTTTGGGATTAACATTTTAAAAAAAGTATAATTTTTGGTGGAAATAGATACAATAGTCTTGGCATACAGAAAGGTTATCTTGAAATATTGTCATCCAGTTTTTAGCATTATTGTGTTCTTATTTAGTTAAACCTAGGTAAGGGTACAAGCAGCAGAGAAGACTATTGTGCTGTCCACTATTGCAGAGGGCACTCATCTCGGAACAACAGATGTCACTATTGTCCTCAGATAAAGTTATTATATATGTGTTGCAAAGTCTTATATGATACAGTATAAATAAATCACAACGAACTGTAATACAGGTCTTTGTTGTACCTGCATTTAGCTATGACACCAATGGTTTCATCATCTTTGTTAAGATTTTGTTTCAAGGTCTGGCTTAAATTTTGTTCTTTAAATTATATATAGTAGGAGTACATCATACTATGGTTGACAGGTAAGACAGATTCTGCAGAATCCTTGTGTGAACTTATTTATCTTTACGACACTCCCTCAGTATATGACCTGTCATAATAACACAGTTCCTTTTATAAGGCAAGTGTAGACATGGATTGCATTTAATTAGGCAGTAGTAAAATTGTATATGTTATGTACTTCATTATAATGAGATGTCACTATTAGGTGGTATAGTAAGTAGCTCCCATGGACAGCATGATAATGAGGGAGTACTGTATTTCTTCATTACAATGCGATTTCACTATTAGGTGGTATACTCTGTACCTCCCATGAACAGCATTATAATGTGGGAGTATTGTATTAGGTACTTCATTATAATGCAGTGTCACTATTAGGTGATATACTCTGTACCTTCCATGGACTGCATTATAATGAGGGAGTATTGTATTATGTACTTTATTATAATGTGATCTGACTATTAGGTGATAATACTTTATCTCCCATGTGTGGCATTATAATGAGGGTGAAACTGTATTTATATGCCAAAATGAGAACTGTAACCTAATAAAAATTAATTTTCTTTTCCATCTCTCATGCCAAATGTAGAGCATTGAACCCCAATAAGAATAGTACTGAATACTCTATAATACACAGAAAAGAAAAACAAGGCTGGTGACAATGGGGTTAATAATTACTAAATAAGGACTCCCATATGATAGGTAATTACATCTTACACATAGCAAGTGAAGAAAATCTTTAGCTGAGGTTGAATTCTTCCAATTACATGACTTTCAATTTCAATTTCAATTTCAGAGGGTTATCAGAACTGATAGGCATAATTGTTGGCCATCTGTATTTCTTCCTGATGTTCAAATACCCCCAGGACTTTGGAGGAGTCAGACTTTTAAATACACCACAGATCTTGTAAGTAGATATACTCTGTATGCTTTGATTGACTATGTACTAATTATACCCTTGACTTGCTCCTGTCTGTCCATCCATCTGCCCATACAGAGACACATCTAGTTCATCTTTGATACACAGGTGTAATTTTTCTGTCAATGGCAACAACAGCAACAGTGTCATCATTATCTATGTTAAGAGTTTTTATGTTAAGGTTTTTGCAAAGCAATATAACAGGTCATCAGCTATTTTTACAATATTGACATATGCCTATGGTTTTATGCCTTACATGCTGGGCTTCAATTAGGCATGAGTTTAGAAGGTGGAGGACAGAAATAGGGTGAAGCTTTTGCATCAATGTTTTGTGATAAATTGATGGGAATAATGCATTGCAAAGTAGATCACAGTTACCTAATTTTCATGTTTCAATAATTACATTAGTTTTTAATTTAGCTCCATTTCTAGTACATAGCTACATGTACAGTGTTAATGGGTCTTTTAATTTTATGAAGGACTTCTCATAGCTGAATACATTTTTCACCTGCATCAGAAGATTACAGTGTTATACTAGTTCTCTTTGCAGATGAGACAAGGTAATCTGTGGAACACATTATGTTTTGATAGCTATGACTTAAAATTTTCAATGGCACTTCGATCTATTTATGAAAGTTGATTTAATTGTGTAAAATACATCATTGTTAGCAAGCCTGCACTAAATGCAGGAGAATTTATGCTATACCCCCAGGGTGGTAGTAATTAGCATCAACATCATTGGCATTGGCATGTGTACACTTTTTATGTTTGAATCATTATTTCACATACTGTTGCCTCCAGTTATGAAAGTTGATGTGTGCATGCAGTCTGGGGAGTAGTACACCATCAAACTAAGAGTACTTTATTTTGAACTACTTTTCATGCTTCAGTGACCATGTACTTTTCATGCTTCAGTGACCATGTATACTTTTATGTTTAGATCTGTTTCTTGGTCAATGTTGTTTGTACAGTTGTGAAACTTAATATTTGCATACATCCTGAGGAGTACTAGACCACCATACCAATTTAGGACACTCAGGCCTACTTTTCACACTCCACTGATAATGTACAATTTTTTACATTTAGGTCAGTTTCCTGGACATTGTTGTTTGTACAATCGTGAAAATAGATCTTTGCATGGATCCTACAGGGTAATAGACCACCATACCAAAAGTAGGTCACATTGACCTACTTTTCATGCTCCATTGATTATGTACATTTTTTATGTTTAGGTGAGTTTCTTGGACACTGTTGCTTGTATGGTCATGATATCTGATACGTACATGCATCCTGAGGAGTACTACACAGTGATATCAAAAGAAGGTCATTGTAACCTACTTTCTGCACTTTTGCTTGTATGATCATAATACTTGATTTGTACATGCATCCTGAGGCGTTCTATATTTTGATATCAAAAGAAGGTCACTGTAACCTACTTTTTACACTGTTGTTTGTATGGTCATGATACCTGATATGTACATGCATCCCAAGGAGTACTACACTGATATCAAAGGAAGGTCACTGTAACCTACTTTTTACATTTAATTTGACTATGTACACTCTTGGACGATTAGGAGAGTTTGTTTGAACCTGTTGCTTGTACAGTCATCAAACTTGATATAAGTATACATCCTGAGATTTACAGCATTACTATATCAAATAAACAAGAGTGCCTCAATGGAACTGACACTTGGTTGGCCAAAATGATTTACAGGAATTCAAAATAAGACCATCTCTTTTTTCAACTGCTGAGTGTTGAAACCATCTCTGATATTCTTGAGCAATAAGATTTGCAAATTTGCCACTATGGCAGCTATATTGGATGTAAATTGGCACCATTTTCATTTAGGATGAAACTGGACACCATTAGAAGACATTTAGTGAAAACTCCATGTTGATATGACGATCCGTTCAGGAGAATAAGTGACAAGATTTTTAGTATGTTCATTGTGGCTGCCATATTTGCGGTCAGATTGGCACTATTTTCATTCAGGACCGACTAGATATCATAATTAGTCTTCTGGTGAAAAAACTATGTCAGTATGACTTTCCTTTCAGGAGGAGTAGCAATATCAAGATTTTCAAGATGACTGCCATTGTGGCCATATTTGATGTCAGATCAAATGATTTTCATTTAGTACCAGCTAGACATCATAAGAAGTCTTCTGATGAAAACCCAATGTTGATATAACTTTCAATCTAGGAGGAATAGTAATAAGATTTTCAAGATGACCACTGTGGTGGCCATATTGGATATAAGATGAAAACCTCATGCCAATATGACTTTCCATTGAGGAGGAGTTGCAATAACAAGATTTTAAGATGTCTGCCATGGTGACTATATTGGATATCAGATTGGCACCATTTTCAATTAGGACCATCTAGATATCATAAGAATTCTTTCAGCAAAAACTCAATGTTGATACAACCATTCATTCAGGTGGAGTAGCAGTAACAAGTTTTTCAAGCTGGCCACTATGGTGGTCATATTGAATGTCCAGGTGGCACCATTTTCATTTGCGACCAACTACACATAAGAAGTCTTCCGGTGTAAACCCCATGTCAATATGACTATCCATTCAAGAGGGGAGTGATAATAAGATTTTCAAGATGGTGGCCATATTGGACATCAGATTGGCAACATTTTCATTTAGAACCAAGTAGACATGATAAAAGGTCTTTTAGTGAAAACCCCATGTTGATATGACCATTTATTCAGGAGGAGGAGTGATAACAAGATTTTTGTTGTGGTTGCTGTGGCTGCCATATTGGATGTCCAGGTGGAACCATTTTCATTCAGGACCAACTAGTCATCATAATAAGTCTTCTGGTGATACCCCATGTTGATATGACTAACCATTCAGAAGGAGTTGCGATAACAAGATTTTCAAGATGGCTGTTGTGGTGGCCATATTGGATGTCCAAGAAGCACCAGTTCATTTAGGACCCACTAGACCTTGGGATGAATGTGTGTGTAAAATTTAATGGAAATCCTCCTAGTAGTTTAGGAGGAGTCATGATAAGAAACTTGTGCTAATGGATGGACTGATGACAGACAACAGGCCATCCCATAATATTTCCTGGTCTATGACCATTAGTGCTGAAGAAAAATAATTTTGACCTACATCAACCACTTGGTTTGTATTCATCATCACTCAGTATCGGTCTCCATGACTATGGGCAAATACAAAACTCTTGTGTTGGAATAAATATGTGCATGTGTACATTGCTGTCTTTTGATGATGGCTTCGTTTCTTGTTTTTTTAACATAATGAATCTCACATTTGGTATATGAGACCTGTCATGAGAGACCACCACATATGCCAACAAAAATTGGTCTCTAAGGGCAGGTGGTCTATCAAATGAGATAATTACATTATGTAACAAAAATTTTCTATATGCACATGAATCAGGTCTTATTGACAGATGGTCTCCCAAAAGAGTCATCTTTTTAAGTCGGGGTTTACTGCATCACTGATTGTACTCGACATTAGTACTGTACTCACCTTGCACAGGCCTTGTTATCGTATGAGCTCCATGTTTTATTATACTTCATATATGTGACATCTTTTACCATTGGTCAAAAACCTGGCTACTTAAAGATGTAGTACTCCAGTACTATGTCGCTATAGTTAGGCTACATTATCTAGTAACATTAAATGAAACAATACATTTAATTGGTCAATCGGCAAAAGTTTTGTCACATGAAGACTGTGACATCACAATGATGTCACTTTGGCAGTTCCTGTTCCAGAGTTTGCCTATAATTTTTTCATTGTGAATTACAATATATACTCATTTATAAGTCGAGTCCGACTGCAAACTGCACAGGCCCAGATCCTCCATTGCATGATGCACCAGCAGATCTGGGTGTATGCAGTTTGCTAGGAGTAATCAGTTGTACAAACAACATAGACTCTGATCTACTGGTGCATTATGTGATGGCAGATCAGGGTCTATATTGTTTGGAGTTGGACTAGACTTATAAGTGAGTATATATGGTAGTACTGTGTTAAGAAATCAATGAAAACAGAATATTTAGTAAATTGAATAACATAATAAAAGATAGTTATCTTTTTAAACTGGCTTAAATCATTCAGATCCTGCTTCAGTGACTAGTCTTGTTTGTGCTGACCAAATAAGGCATGTTGACTATTGCATGATCACAAGTGCCAGACATCATGATGTCACAAGGATTATTCACCATTGTCCTCTTCAGAGACTTGTTTTTGAATTTGTTTCTCATGGTTTGTTCAGTATGGTATAGTTATTAGTAATTTGTTTGAGGGGTTCAGTGCATTCTAGTTTCTAAGTTATAGTTTTAGAACCTTCAGCCTTTGGCTTTAGGTTCTAAAACTACATTTCTGCAACTATAATGCATAGAATTTCTCAAACAAGTTTATAATATTATAATAGTTCCATATTTTTGGAAGCAGTTTCCTATGGGATTCACCCACTGCCCAATAATAGCATTGTCAAACAGCATAAATACAACAGAATTTTACTTATCCAAACCCAAGTTATCCATATTATCAGTTTATCCAAACAACAGTTTTGTTCCTAAACATAAAGATTTAGTAGAAGCAAAAAAAAAAAATTCTTACAAATTCACATTGATGAGAATGTTCGGCATGTCGTTGAGGACGCCGAAGTTGTATAAATAAGGTTCTACATTAGTCAGTACTGTGAATTCATTTAATTTTGTAATTATCACATTGTTTTCCAAAAATGCATTATTGTCAGTTCTGACATTCATGGATTGGGAATAAGCGTATTATTGATTCCACAGGAGGATCATTGTTTGTTGGGTCTTTAAATTTGTGGTTTGAAGCAACCACAAAATCCATGAAAATTTGTACTCCATGAAAAACTGTGAATTTACAGCATATGAGACTGCCCAGTCACATATATTTTATTTTTTCCTTTATTTTGTCAGGTACAAGTTTTTCCCTAACAGAAGAGGTGGCGTATCAGGTTTTGGTGTCCCACCTGCCAGCAGACGGCGAGATGATGATAATGGTGATCGTGGGAGATATAACTGGGGTAGAGGGGAACAACTGGGTCGCTGAAAGCTAGTACAGAATGGAATTGGAAGAAGAATGCCGTCGATTTGTGGGATTACACTATATTACAGATCTAATGAACTTGTGATACTTTGATTCATCAATGAGAAAATGAAAACATGTCTATTAAGAAGACTCGAGGGAAAAGGACTTCTGATAGTTTTGTTTGAAAGCTCAACTCATTGTTACCTTCTTGTCTAATATATACACATCAACTCTGGGTTTGGGCAGCAGGTCACTTGGCTTGTGTTGGAATTTTCATCCCTGTGGAACTTAATATTTAGAAAATGCATCAATTTAATTCTTTATTTTTCATGCATATACAAATGGACTTGATAAAGAATGTCAGTGTAATATTGTGTGATAGTTCCATTGAATTTGTAATATTATAGATTTGCCTGCATGAGATATTGGAAATCTATGAATTGTCGAGTGTTTAAAAGTGGATCGGTGATGATAATGTGTGGGTTTGTGATATCCTGGATTTAAATCTTGTCCCATATTCATGAAACTCCATACCTTGAGCGCTCACTCAAACTTAAAATTACCTTTGTGATATATCCCATATTGTCGGTACAATAGGGCTTGTTTGGTACTACTCAGAACTGTATGTATTGGCCCACTCTACAACATTACCAAAACTTTTAGTCCTGACAGTGTTAGAGTGGTGGAATTTAGGAGATTCTGTTGGATTAGGCATTTTGTTCAAAGTATTCAAATGCAACATGTAAAGTTCATGTACCCTTGATACAGATTTATTATATACCTATCAATTTTCTACCCAGGAATGATTCATAATTTTACCATCAAATCCCAAAAGTAGGAAAATTATACTGACGTTTTCTGATCCACTATTACCATACTCTCAAACAAAGCTGGAACTACTTTTTCCTCAAGGTTTCCTGGTTACAACTGAACAAGCGTGAATAACTATGCCGTAAACTCACTTGACATACAAATGGAAATGAGTAGCATTCTCTTTAACAAATCTGTATCATCAAGTTCCAACAATTTGTCCAATCCCGCTGTAAATAACTGTCAAAATAATGCTGTCCTTCCTATTCCAAGTCCTCATCAGAAGCTCTCACAATGTCCTGCCAGAAAGAGTTCAAACGCTATCAGCCATGCCTCGGATAGAAACTTTCCTAGTTTTTCAGCTGGTGAAATATTCCGTGATGCAAAATTTGACAACTGCACAATAGCTGTAAATCACATATATAGGTCTGCTGCCCCCATGCGTCAAAGAACTTGTGTTATTAACAGCGATAGTAGTGAAAATGAGTGACTGTTGTTACACATGCTTCATTCATAAAACTGATATTCATGCACATATCAGCTGTTCAAAAAAATTAAATTTGGTTTATAACCTAAGATGACATTCGTATCAGAAAGGTTGAAATGTTAAGCATTTTTTATTTTTTTTTTTCAGTTATGTTTTGGGATTTTATTAATTTATCTGACAATTTATAGGTATATAACAAAAATAAAATTATCATATTAATTCGATTTTGATTGCTAGATCACGTCTTGTTGTCAGCATCAGAAAATCCGGATCATGAGTCGAAGTTTTGTGTCTCGTAATGATCTGGATTTTCTGATGCTGACAAGTCAATGTGATCAAGCAATTAAGATCGCATTACTGTGATAATAATATATATATATATATACAAATAAAATATATTCTTAGAGTACTGTTACTCATAATATAGAGAATGTGTGCAGTGCAGACACACATGCATGTAGTTAGTGTAGGATTTAATTTTTTACAAATTACTTAGATTGCATGCATCATAGAAGTCCAGCTGAACACAAAATTTTTAATAAAATAAATTATTTCCTCTCTGCATATTGGCAAATGACCATGTTTTCAGATGGCAAAAGCAGTTTTGTTTTGTCATATTATGTATTTTATGAATAAATTAAGAGTTTAATGTTGTTTTTTCTGCATTTATCGTGGTATAAACCATCAGTTGCTGAGCCATACAGCAAATAATGCAACACTAAATGCAGAAAAAATAACATTAAACTCTTAAATTGCAATTTTTTATTAATTGTATTAATTTCTTTATTGTGATTGTTTCATATTGTTATTAGAGTCCTCATTCAACATATGAATATTAGTTTAGGGTTTAGGGTACATTGCTATTTATAGAACGGGATTCTCCATCAACAACATAATAGCTGCATCAACATCAAACAAGAACTTCAACCAGTGTTAGCCAGTCTTAGGTTTTAAACATTTCCCAGCATGGTCTTAATATTTTATCTAAATGGGCACATGTATTCTGAGTGAAAGCTGATATTCAAGTCAAAGGGTGTGTTGCTAAGTTTGACATAAAAGTGACCCTTAGATGCTTATTACAAATGAAATTAGGACTATTTGTAAATGGTTATAGGGATGGGGGTTCAATAGTCTTCCTACACCATCATAACCATCTGTAGGACTAGGGGTTATGCTGTTAGTCTTTTAACACACTCCTTACTATATCCATTTACAGATAGTTTTAATTTCGTTTGTAATGAGCCCCTGTAAAAGTATTGTAACCGGACTATTTTCCTTGGTAGATTTTGAGTATCGCTGCTCAGAGATACTTAAGAGATCTTCCTCTTTGAGAGATTTAAAGCATTTTGGTTTGTGGTCATCCTGATGTTCAACTTCCAGTTGACTAGTTGGTTCATTTGAAATGCTTGATAACTCAGCTTGGGAGATTTCTTCCACTTCAAAAGGCACATCAAATAGTGATGGGTCAGTGTCTCCATGTGTGAAATCTATTTGGTATGGTGAATTTAGCAAAACTCATCTGAGATTTGCCATTTCAAACATAGCAGTTGGATGTGGAGTGGCAACCATTGACCTTGACCTAGCATACTTACAGCATTTTCATCCAGGTTTATATGAAATGTAGTCCAAGAAAGAATGATGTTTCGGAAAAAATTACAAAGATTTGTTATTTGATTCTATCAAAATAATTTGAATTTAATTTTTCAGAAAAAAATGTAACATTTTTATTTCAGTTTGAAGGCATACTGTGTCTTCTTTTACTTGCAGTGTTTACAATGGTTACTTTGCACAGTACTATTTTAATAGAAGTAGGTATTTTTTTATAAAAGTAGTTCTCCGCACAGTTTATATAGAAATTAATGTATCTCAGCCTGATCATATGGTTACATTGTGACCGGTGGAAATCTTCATTACATTTATCAACTAATGCAGTTGCAATTATTTATAAATACAGGTTATCAACATGTTTTATTTTTGATAGAGGAAGGACATTGGATCATGCTTGACCCTTTTGGTCTCGTGAGATCCAGTGCCCTTTTAATATCAAACTTGATGCAATACAGGCACCCATATCAAGTTACTGTACTGATGACACTTACTTGTATACCCTAAACAATTATTTCATAATAAAAAAAAAACAAGTGTTTATGTTGTTGCTGTACTTTTACTTTGATTCCATCCATCTACTCCATTCATACAACTGTTGCTATGTAATGTAATCCTTGACAGCAAGGACTCTAAATCTGTATCAAGTGCACGTCAGATACATACACAAAACTGCATACGTGTTTTGTTATGAGTCGGCAGAAAGAACGAGTTTGATATGTGTAGGGACACATCTAGGCCATCAGGCCTCGATCTATTCATAAGCCATATCAAACAAGTTCTTTCTCCCGACTGGGAACAAAACACGAATGTGGTTTTGTATTTATTACATACCCCCTCATTTACACTTTTGAAGTATTTTTAGCTTTACTATATGAATGAAATTGGAAATGAACTGGGATTTATAAAAGCTTGATTCACTGCATCTAAAAAATCTATGCACGGACATCATAGAAGACATCTATGTAGTTTGAATCTGGGTGTGTGATCTGTATCAAATGCCAGATCAAGTATGTAAGATTAAATGGGTATGCAATTAAAGGTTTCAGATCAGCCTCAGAAAAGTAGCCTTTATCTTGAGTTGTGTATTGATGGGTGCGTAATAAAGTTATTTATTGCAAGATGACTTTAGTTTTTATTTTAATGATTTTATCATTTAAAAAAGTAGTCGCGGTGTTAACTTATTACAACCAGATCTTGGTGAGATATGTTTTCAGCATATAATTCAACAGAGGGTGTTCAGGTGGATGCATTTGTATGAAATATACACATATCCCTACAATTATGTCTTATGTGGATTTTGACCACTGCAGAAAACCCTGAAGTGTTCTGAATGTTATTGAGACATACTTTTAATAAAAAAATTCTCATCTTATATGAGTGAAATAACTTTGACTCTCAGAAAGAGACTTGGAGGTAATTGCAGGAATACTCAACAAATTGGTAAGTTTTTGGCAGCTGAACATCTGGCTAGATATGTGAAGAATAGATCCCTATAAATTGATCAGTGTTGCAAGTAATATGCCGCACTTCATTCATCAGTGAAATACATGTACATTTAATTTTTTAATTTTACTCCAGCAACTATTTAATGAACAATTTTTAGAAATCATTTGATTTCAGTAGCCTCAAACTATTACTGATGTTGCTTTTAGTGATGACGCATCACTGAGTCATGAAGTCAGTGATGTTTTTATGATGTAATAACCATGGGTTTGAGGGCAGTTTAAAATGGCCATATTTACATCCGATCTATTTTTCCAGCAACAGAAAAGGATGTTCAGATTTTCATGCTCACAGTAGGTTACCTACCCTTAAAGCTCAGATAATGCCACTACCACCACAAGTTGAAATCTGCTAGTAACTTGAAGAAAAGCTTTTTCTTGATTTAACCTTGCTTTCAGAAGGATTTTGCAAAAGTAACATTAAATGGAACATTTAATGCTTAAATGAGCAGATCTTGGTTGTCTTTGTAAATATATATCGATCTTTTTGTAAAAATTAATCACTATAATAACAGACCTATAACCATATTTCTGGTCACAAGTACTGAAAAACACACCCCAGTTTAAATGAGACAAGGATGACTGAGCATAGACCAAATGGAAAATCCTCTGCCTTTTTAGTCACATGCTTAAAAAACCTTCGGATGTAATTAGTGGCTATTTTATATTCTCCCTCCTATAATGTGAAGGCTTTAGTAGACTTTGAAGATGAGGATGAAAAGCATTTCACGAACATCAAAGAGCTCTTCGATTGTCTGTTGGACAAAATCAAGATGTAAATAGTTGCTATTTTGTATTCCTCTCTAGCCTGCAGTTGTGTTTTACATAATGTGAAATGGGTCAAGTCTATGACAGCTGCAGCTGACTTTACTTCTCTTGACATCACTGACTTACACCATATATGACACTATGGAGATGTGTCACAATGCAGCATGCAAGTGTCCTCAGCCTTGGCAAAGCCATTTCTTTATTGCATGATAGATATATTTGAACTAAATTATTTTTTGTTTGTTCCCAACTATTTGACTGGTTTATAAAAAGGTATACAGTATTGCTTTGTGAAAGAGTAGAGATTGAAATCATTCTAATTCATTAGAAATCAATCTTTTCATGAGGATCGATTCTATGCACATCTCGCCTGATATTGATCTGCCAAAACCTTGCCAACTTGAAAAGCATCACTACATTTACCTACAAGTCTCTTTAAGAGAACTGAAATTTTGATTTCTCCTTTGAATACATTCCCTAATATCATTAATGTTGGGAAAGAAGCTCTGCTACCTCTTAAATCCAACAATCATGGAAAGACAAAAAAATTTGTCTTTCCCATCTTTATACCATGTAGACGAAGGAAAGAAATTCTTTTCATCCTTTTCCTTTACCTCCCATTACCACTGCTAGGTGGCGGTGTTTGTTTGTTCACTTTTTAGCTTTCGCTCGATATGACATTGTATCTTGTACCTCGCACAGAATCTAACTTGTGGATTGTTGACCATCCATTGACAAACTTGTTATGGTATTGAGTGTAAAGGTGTTTACTACTTGTTGCAATCACTTCAAAAACAATATCTGGATTAACCAGTTGCTCAACTTGCCGAGATCAAAAGACAGTCGGCTTATGTGAGAGGCCTGTGATAAATAGGGAATCAAAAGAAGCCTTATATGGCTATTTTTGTGACCCATGAACAAAAACTTGCCTACCTTACAGACAAGTTTAAATATTGAATGACCCCGACCCTAATGAAAAGGGATGTAACTTGTATCTCTTATCCAAGATGAACTTTTTCATCAGAGGTAGCTTTAATTCACAGGTAAATAAATGAAGATATCAAACTATACCTGTCACACTGGCATAGAAAGTGACTTCCATTCCTGGTCCAATAACACAACTACTTTTCCCGACATCCAGCAAACAAATTGCTTTGGCCCTCTCATGTAAGGATAAAAATTGCCTTGCTTTTGAACCCGACATATTAACACTTTTGAGTTAGACTGACAGTGTGACTGGAGTATGGTGAGTACAAGCAAGATGTGAAATGTTTACACATCAATTCACATGATATGCCTTTATCTAAACAATACCTTGCTCTTCAAACAAAAGTTTCATTTGCATACGCTCCAGTGACTGCTTAAGGCAGGGAGAAACCACTGTTGGTTAGGAAACACCTGGCTGCTGACCACAGAAGGCACATGAACGTTACAGAGAGGACATTTATATAGGAAATTTACTAGGGGGAAATGAGAATGGCTGTTGTGACCAGGTGACCGTTAGGACAGCTTTTACTGTATTTTCACTTGTTACAAGTGTAGTCATTGTTATATTTGAATATTTTCCTTTTTTTTCTTTGTTCTTTTCATTTCAGAGAAACAATGACAATGAAATACGCTAAGTGCAAGATTTTAAGATGACAAGAACACGCATGATATGCATCTCTGTCTTGCATAAAGGGTTATTTCAGAGTTATTGTTAAATGTGAATAGTTTCAGGTTATTATTTCCAATATTTGGTCGTTCTTGTCATTTTATATTACACATTGATGTTATGTGCCAGTGTCAACAAAGACGTGCATGATTCGTGTCTCTCTTGCACAAAGTGTTCTTGCAGTGTGGTTTTGTCATATGTGAACATTTATGGGTTGTTATTTCCGATTTTTTTGTGTCATTGTCATTTCAGATTAAACAATGATGATGTTATGTGCCAAAGTCACCGAGCACACACATGATATGTGTCTCACTGGCACAAAGTGTTCATCAACTTCTAACTGCAGTGTATGTGTAAATTGGTCAGAAGGAATTTGGTCCATAGTTTCATGAGAAGCCTTGAAGAGACGAGTCAAGTAACCTCCAATAATGGCTTGAAGTTAAAGGGAGAGTGTCCTCCCTTATTTTGGAAGCCCAGCGGACTTGTTAGTCCGGGCCTATGGGGTATTTTTCGGCTGTGGAGAATCCTTTATTTTGCCATCGATCCAGGGTGTATAATGCCATTTCAGCTGCCAACCAGGCAATCCAGACATCCGGCCAGCCATACTCCACAATCAATGGAGCAGGAATCTGCCACTTCGGCAAGCAGTGCCACATACCAAGCCAGCCATCCAGCCAACAGCAGGGCCATCTGAGAGTCGAGCCACCCTGCCAACACACTAACCAGCAAGACAAACCGTTGCACTTGCCTGGCTGCCAATGCAACCAACCGCTCAATTCTGTATGCCTTACCTATTGTGGAGATACCAAACCATACACAGGCCAGTTATTCATGGCATATCTGTTGGCTAGATCCCGTGCTGAACATGGAATAGTGCATGATGAGGACAACCCCATAACCTTAATCAGTTAGCCAACCCCATAACCTTAATCAGTTAGCGTACTCCTACCTCACCTTATATGGTAGATCTGAGTGATTTTCCATTCCACCTCAAGGTTAGTGAGGAATATAGTGGCAACTTCTTCGATGCTTGAGCTGGCGACACTAGCAATTTTCGCCTTGCGGACAATTTGGGTAGTGATCATGAATGTGAGTTCATGGCCATTTTTGACAAGGTAATTGACAGGGCTACGCACCAATCGATGGCTAAAGCCCTGACGACTTTGTAAAATTTGAACTGGTGAGATTCGACGCTTGCACGTCTTCACTGAAGCTGCATCACTCCTTGGCTCTCCGATCTATGTCTTTTGGTATCCCATTGCGCATATATTGCTGGCAGACGGACAGAATCAGTCGCAGCAGCAACGAGTGACGATCATCGGAAAGAAGAGCGTAGACCGAACATTGGTCAACTTTAGTTTGACCTCAGTCTAATTGCAGGCGGCAACAGGCCCTTCAATTCCTGAGACAGTTCAATAAAGGGGATAGGAAACAAGGTTTCTCCTTCTCCAAGCAGCCCAACAATTGTTGGTGACTTGCCACCTTGGACACCTGCTGACAACCTGTCTGCTGGCACCAGGCTCCTTCATTTTCCGCATGCTTGGATCGACCTGGATGTAGTTGGCGATTCATGATTTCCCCCCTGAAATCATGCGACATTTACATCTGGCAAATTGGAGAACTAAAGGTTGCAGAGTGGCCGTTCCTGCATTCTTCCCAGACGCTGATAGAGTCGTAGATGCATCGACTGATACAGGAAGTGATGACGCAGTTGCTGGCCACAGGACAGTTTTTGTCCATACGTCCGTCGCAAACCTTCATTGATGGTTTGGAGTTGATGGGGTTGTCTCCGTCCCCCCTTAATCTAGGCAGCCCAATGACTGTAAGTCCCCCGCATGTCCGAGCACGGCCTTCTGGTCTGTAAGTATGGGTGCATGCGGTATTTGTCAGATCTTCATGAAGCTTATCACCATCCTTTCATGCTGTGCGCCACCGCTCCGGCTGTACCTATCGTCTAGTGACCAGAGATCCGTCACTTCAGCAAGCTGTGCCACATACTGGCCAACAGTTCTTGGGTATGTGGAAACATACGGCAATCAGTTTGACTGATCCGTCCATTTTGCTGCACATTCTACATAGGCGGTTCCAGACCCGACTGTAATGCTGACAGCTGTGCATACCGTCCGTTGTAGAGATACTGCGACACATTTAGATGATGGCAATGCCTCGTCCATGCCTCTGGGAATGTTCATCGCGTACATGGAGTGCGAGGATAACCTTGATGACTTAGTGTACTCAAATCCCACTATGGAATGGACTAACTTCAGCTTTAAAGCGGCTGTGGAGTAAATATATCGTGTGTTGCCGACTTCTGAATGCCCACCACCGCCAACTGTAAGCTATAGATTAAGGTTTCAATACACTTGGAAGACGAGGATGAACATCCCTCCTTCCGTCTACTGCTACATTCAGTGAAGATAAAGGAAATATCAGACCATCTGTCGGATAGGATTCGTGATCAGGGTATGTTTAAGACTTTCTTTCGGAAAAAGCAGCAAACAATGATGTTTTCGTCATGCTGGTATCGAACGCATCCGGACACATTTACCACTGAGGTTCAAATATTAGATGCAAACATTGTGGCGGTGAATATGATGACCCCACTGTTTTACAAGATGGATAAGAAATTTTTGGACTGTTAAAGCAAAATTGATTTATCAACAATCTCTCTTGGGAAAACCACTAATTCACGGACTAGCCTCTAACTATTTGCAACCATATCATAATTATTATAATCCAAACTGTGAGACAGACACTGGTCACAGCGCGAGTATTGTTAGCGAACTGCAGCCCTGCGAATAGTGTTTGTAAAATTATTACACGGCCGCCATACGAAATAGACGCTATGGAACAATTTCCTTTTTGATGGTGTTGTGTAGTCCAATAAATCGACTGCCAAACCTGTAACGGTATTGATGGGTATATGTTCTGTTTAGCTGAGTTTACATCATTCGGAATATTTTGGACCCGTCGCCATGCGGGTAGTGTTTCCTAATGTGGGCATACGGCAGCCATGCGAATTGTCTTTCCAAAAGTTGGTACACGGCGGCTGGGTGAATAGACACTTCCATTCGATAAGGAACACTGTGATGAAATAAAACTGAATGGAAGAACTTAACATATGTACATAAGGATAAATGACAATAGGAGGCGAAGATGAAATATAAGTATATCTATTAAGTATGAAAAATATAACTGGATAGTAGGGCCTGTTGGGCCTGTGATCAGATTTCACAATATTAGCATATTTCAATACTAAATGAGTTAAAGTTGTTAAATGTTTAAAAGTCCTGGTTCATCAACTAAATATAATATACCCATATGTTTGCACTGCTCTTTCATTAATGAAAATACTTATTTCAGTAGCAGTAATACAAAAGGAACATTTAAGATACGTTATGATACTGAATGTGCAACATCTAATGTTATTTATTTGATAACTTGTAAAAAGAAATATGTGACAAACCTGTCAGCAAGTGCCTAAATGCATGAAAAAACGTATATTTGACATAAATAGCTTTAATGATCCATCTTTTTAATCTCGTGTCTCCACACACTTTAATGTGGCTTCCATAATTTAGAAGATTTTTCATTTAAGAGATAAGATAAGATAACAATTACTGCATGGTAGATACATCTCAATTAAAATATAAAATATAGAAGTATTTTAAACAAAAAAGTTCATGGCTGTCTTATGTATAAATATACAGACCCATCTATAACTGCAGAATGTATCTGTCATTGTTAAGAACAAGATTATGTAAGACATTTAAAGAGTAATTTCTTCCATCTATCTATAATCTGAGAATTTAAACGAATATCTTAGTTCCACAAAGATTTCAAGATACAATTCTTACTATTAGATATTCGTGTCATCATTGAAAACACATACTTTCTCATTAATTATTAAAAACTACATTATAGTTTACAAACATGGTAGAGGCACTATTCCATTTTGGAAGGCTCAATAGTAAACGAAGACTATTATTATAGCCTATAACAAGCTTTCTTTTCATACATTCACTAAAGTTTGTCCACAGAGGAGCACAGTACATTGTGCACCAATAAGGTTTGAATACTCTAATCTTGATATTCAAAAAACGATTTCTAAATGTACGTAAAAGCATGTTTGTTCTAGTACAAACAAATCTGTAATGTCTCATCATATCTTCATCATCTGACCGATTGGATTTTAAAATATGACCCAAATACTGTTGACATATGCAAGAGCATGGCCGTTAAGAAGTACAGATGGAGGAGATGGTAAGTTGAAAGAAGTTGATTGAAATATCATACATACCGATTTTTGTGTATTATATATGATATCATTCTCAAATGCGTAATCTTCACATATCTTTAATAATTTCCTTAAACCTGCAATAGAAGGACTTATCAATGACATATCATCAGCAAAACTAAAATTGCTAAGAAATTACGCATTTAGTGTCAAATGTATCCCCACGTGACACTACAAAACTGTGTCAATTTAAGGCAATTGATATTGTTAATTTGGAAATGGAACGTCTGTTAACAAAACATATTGGATTCACCGTCTGGATACTATCTATCCAATAGGTATACATTCTAAGATCATATATGAACCTGATTGGCAAATCTATTGTATTTAGTCACTCTATTGTTGTTGGTGTGTGTCAGAAACACATTCTCAATAACTGGTTTGGTTGGGCTGAATCCGCTTTAAAGTATTTTACCCGCAACGTATTGGGGTATTTCTACTTCTCAACGGTAACCTATAAAATGCAGCTGTTTTTTTTTTTTTTTTCTTTTTTCTTCATAACATTTTATTGCCATATTTACATGATAAAAGATACAAAATAAAAATGTATCCACAATAATATATATATATATATATATATATATATATATATATATATATATATATATATATATATATATATATATATATATATATATGAACAAAACCACCCAATTTCCCTACTGTTGTATATATAATGAAAATTGCCTAACACATAACAATGGAACTGAAATATTATTTATAATTTTATTTATTAATTGTAGCAAACTCATAAAATATCGCTACAAAAATATTGTGCAATTAAAAAATTTACCGTCCCCTCTATGGTGCTTTTTAGGAACTATATATTTATTAAAATAAAAAAATAAAAAATTTCAGGATTCCTAATTTTAAAATCTGATATTATAAAAGTTTATAATCTTAAAACTTTGTACAATAATTGTACAAAGGGACATAATTCAACAATAATTCTGAAATGGAAAAGTTCTAATTATAAGATTATTTATCATCTTCTTTGGTCTTTCTTTTGAACTATTTATTTATTAAAATATTAAAAAATACTTTCAATATACCTATTTTTATAATCTGATATTATACAATTTTACAATCTTAAAAACTTTGTACAACAATTGTATAAAGGAGCATAATTCAGTATTAATTCTGAAACGGAACGTCTATTAAAGGAAACATTTGAACTCACTGTCTGGATACTGTCAGACATATCTGACAAGTTCTAATTATGAGATTAGTTACTCATTGATAAATTCGTAATATTTAATCAATTATACATATTTAAATCGAAATAAAACTATCTGTCTCTATTTCTTTATATATGTTCTACCAATAAATAACCGCCATGTATAGCCTATCATATGCTGAAAAATGGCGTTGAACCCACAAATCGCAAACACTACCAATAAATAAGATAAGAAGAACTTGTATCTATACACACCGCTTCGATTGTCGGGTATAGTTTTACTTTCAATTTGAACGAAACACCTCAGCTAACTAGATGCATTGCTGCGCATGCTCAACAGTTTGCCTTCAGTAAAGTTAGCTAAATGGAATCCGGTTGTTTTATTGAGGGGTCAGATTGTAAACTGCGAGAGTTAGTTACAATGTGTTAATTGGAAGATGGGGAGGGTGTTATCATTAGTTTCCCCTTTTCTACCGATAGAATCAAGTGCGTGTGTTGATCATTCAGACTGGTTTCTGTAAATTATTCCATTTTCATTTTCGTGTACTTCCTTTTCTTTCATGTTAAATAAAGTGTAATGTTGCGACATATTTCATTATGATGGTATTTAATTTTGAATTAGAATTCTTCATTATGTTTTGTTTCTTTAAATCATTTAATTTCATTTGGAATCTGAATTTCATGTTCCAATTGTTGGTTTAAATCATTTAATTTCATTGTACGTCATTTGATTAATGTAATTTCGGCGGTGACGGCTGCCCATAAAAAAGTGAATACAAAATCGAATAAATCATTTTACTATGGACTGTACTCACTGCTCACCGCACAGTAACATCAAAGAAACAACACTAATTTCCACCCATTAACCAGGTTTACACAGTTATTGATTGTTCACGAATTAACCGGCCAAATAATAATAAACTAGCCAAATAATAATAATAATAATAATAATAATAATAACAAGATCCTCTGTTATAAAATGGATAACATCTGATATACAATGCACGATAATTTATTTTTATGAGCAAACAATGCATTATTTTATTAAATATTTGATTAAAATCTGTGCTGCTTCAAAGCCTTTTTGAAGTTTCTTTTCCATTTCCAGATAATCCAGTGACTGCAAAAAGTAGACAAGTTACTCTATCCACCGCTGAATGTATGATGTAATATATTGTAAAGAAGATTCAGAAAACTTGATAGAACTTTTTTTTTTCAAAGTAAAAGTTCATGAAAACGATTCTAAACTAAATCTCTTTTCGTTCATTCCTAGGTAAAGATGTCTCTTTACGACTTTTTTTGTTTTTTTTTAGTTTTATCAATTAACGTAAATAATAGCCATTGGATATTTTTTTGGCTACACAAATTGCACATGCATGGTGTCGTATTAGTCTCACTGAATCAGAAAAATTACAAAATCTTGTTAGCAGAATAAAGTTATGTTTAAGGAGTAGAACAATTTATAATTGATCGTTTGTGTACTTGTCATGCTCTTTGTAAATATTTTATTTTATTTGCAATGGCATGTGATCCTAATCCCTTTTTAGGTAAATCAAGAAAAGCACATTTATTGTCAGATTATATAAAATAAAAGCAATTGCGAATACACGCAATTTGATGTACTCAAATTCCAATCACAGGGTTCATACAGGTCCTTGAAAACCTTGAAAGTGCTTGAATTTCAAGATATAAAAATCCCTAGAAAATTAACATGTTAGCTCAAATGTGCTTGAAGGTCCCAACTGAATTTGCAGAGCATGGTCCAATGTGACTTGCATAATTTTCTGAAACAATTGCAGTCATGTTCATTATTTACATTGATTGAAATAGAAACAGTTCATATTGTTAAGTAAATCTGTTTTACTTAGAGAGTACAGTCAAGGAAAACTGGTACATAATTGATCCATAATTTCTTATTTTGATTTTTAAAAGAAGGATAAAAAAAAATTATACCTTCTCATAATTTGTCATGAAGTCTATGAAAATGAGTCTTTGAATTTTATGCTCCAAGTTGTATGAACCCTGAAATAAAATAGTTTTATATACAAACACAGTGACTTTGTGTATTTTAATTTATTCAAGAAGGTACATGCATATCTATCCGTACTCACAAAGTTGGTGAACTGAGAGAATGGACAGATGGTAGCTTGATAACTGCCCAGCAGGCAGATTGTCATAATCTGTGGACCTTTTGTCATGCTGCTTTGTAAAAGCATTCCTTAGAAATACTGAAGCTTGCTGTTTAGTTCATTACATTAGCTCAGTTCTCTTGGCTAGACGATATCAGTAAAATGGCATATGCAACTGATTTTATTTTTTGCCCCCCCCCCCCCAATCTTGCAAACAGGGCATCTTGATTTGGTTCTGTCCATTCATACAACCATATATCTGTCTGTCTGTCTGTCTATCCTAAGAAGTTTCCTAACAAGACGTGTAAGAAACACTAAACATAGATAAATGAAATTTAGCTTGCATATTTGTATGCATATGTAGATGACCTGCTGAGATTTTCAGGCCATTGCAGCTATTAAAATTTTGTTTACAAGGTTTTTAATCTTTTAAATTTAGATCTTTTTTTAATAACAACCTTATTAGCATGATGAAGCAGAAACCACCTTTGATGTGAACAAATGAAATTTGTATATGTATATTTAACATTTTGGACTTGGACTTTATGGACAAAAACCTTGTTAACATGATCAAGCAAAATTTCAGGTAGACAAATAAGATTGAAAAAGGTATATTGGTATTCATATGTAGATAACAAGATTTTCTTTTCAGACCATGACATCCAATTTTCCAATTGTTTTAACAACTATTCTGCAGTTTTATGACTTACATTTTTTTAAAACACATACCCTGCTAGCATGATTAATAGCGGTCACTCATGGGAAATGGGAAAAGGCAAAACTGGCCGTTGCACACAGGTGACCGCTGAACACAGTTTCACCTACTAAAATTTATTTTTTTATAAAGACCATGCACCGATTATCGTTGTTGTTATTATTATTATTATTATTATTATTATTATTATTATTATTATTATTATTATAATACTACTACTACATTATCAAAATTTTTTATGTGCACTGTACAACAAAATCATAATTACGGGTAAATGTTGTTCTCTCCCAAATTTATGTCCCGCTCAAGATTACTGTATCCTGCTCACTTTAATCTATCCTAGAAATTAAATCATCACCAACTTAAAAATATACACCGATCTTAATTTGTTCACACTATAAAAACAATATCTGAATTAGTCAGTTGCTCAGCTCGCCAAGATCAAAAGACAGTCGGCTTATGTGAGAAGCCTGTGATGAACAGAAAATCAAAAGAAGCCGTATATGGCTATTCGTCGTGACCAATGAACCGAAACTTCACCTGCCTTATTTCATAATGTTTAATAATAATTTATTGGTGACTCTATTGTGATTTTTAAAGTATTCTTCATGATAAAAATGTTGACAATTGTATGCGTTGAACTTGATGTTTCATAATATATTGTGCTATTTTCGTTTGTTGTTAAATTCTCCCTATATTGTTCGATTTTGTTTTCTTCGACATTCTTTGTATCTTGTAAACTACTTTAGAATAAGACCTGCGTTAATCGTGTACTTTTGAGAAAACAGAAAGAAGTTAAGGTACTAATAATTTAGTTAATTCTTTAAAGTATTGAGATGAACCAATATTGGTTCCAAGAGGTTACTGCAACCAAATACTAGTCCTGTATCAACAACAAAACAGTTCTAATATCCTCAAGTGCCACATCATTATTTTTTTTACATTGTATTTATCTCTGCAAAGTTTACAACATCTCAGGAAAGGGACTTTTTCTATTTTGATCTGCAAGAAATTTCCACTGCTTCTTGTTTTACTTCAGTTTTTGTTGTAATCTGTGTAATACAAAAATACAAACAAATACAATTATAATACCACTATCAAGTACACACTCTAGTTTTAAGTTAGTTCTGAATTGACGAATCATTATTAACAACGATTGAAATGAACATAGTAAAATATAAATATTTGATACAAAAACAGATGTCATGATATACAGTTAAAAATAATATTAGGGACTTTTACAGTGAGGTTTAGTGCAAACCATCTCGATGTGAGTACAACAGAAATTAAAAAGGAGATAATAATAAAGGGTGCCACAAAAATTGGAGAGGAGAAAAAAGACCACTATAATGAGTACCAAAAATGAAGAGAAGAAAGCAAGGATTATTATGAATACTGTTTAAATAATTATTGCAACGACGGAAACCACATCTTATCTCATTGAGCGAGAGCTTGAATTATACATTCGTTGAGAGACTATATAAAATATGATAGAACTGTAAAAATTATTTGTGTGCCATTTTTATTGATATTTACCGCAAATGGTTGGCTTTTAGTAAACCTGAATGTGTTTGTGATCAAGATTTAGATAAACATCATTATATTCTTTATGCTTGTTATGACTTATCATCTTATCTACAAGAGCAAATACGGGATATTTGAAGGCTAGTGATAACTGATGTAAAGGTGCCAAAATGCCATTGAAAAGAGAGAGAAAAGAACCCAAAGAAAAAAAAATACCGCTTTTAAAACTGCAAATATTATTACTGATGAGATCTTGTATAACATTAGTTACTCTATTTTGTCTCTTCTTTTGCATTACTCGATGACTTTACTATGCAATAAGGAGACACTCCAGTAATAAGTACAACTGAGGAGAAAAGCATCCATTACAACAAACCTAATGCAGATTATTTTAGCATTAATATGTGTGCTTTTTTTTCTTTTCCTTTTCCTCTTTTGGTTTATTGCAATTAATGTGTTTGAATGTTATCAAACTAGCGCTTAGTGCTGATGGAGGTAGTCCAAACTTGATTGAAAACAAAATTCGTTGAAGCATCTAGTACCATTTGGTGTCATGTAATGTTCTTCTAACTCTGTAATTTATTAAAATCATGATAGACGTGTACTAATCAAAGATGTTACTCCTATGATAACAACATCTGACAATGACTTTTATATTTTGGATAGACTTGTAGTGACAAAGATTTCATACGTTTTAATAATTTGCGTGTCGTTCATTTTTCCAACTTCATGTCATTTAAGGTTTTAGCAGTTATCTATTTGTGTATTTCATTTGCTATGCTAATATTCACTTCTTGCTTGTATCCTTCATTTTCGGGATAACTGAGGTTACTATTATTTTTATCTTCGATGAAACTAATTTGTTTTAATACTTGTTTATCTACCATTTAAATAGTTTGAAAATGGCATAAGGTGGTGGATAATATTTTTGCGATACATTTGAAAATCCTGTTTACGACGAAGATGATTAGGTGGAACATTTATGATGCAACAATTAATTATCCTTTCACTGATACTAATTTATCTAATGAGAGCTTTGAAATTTCACGACAAAATCTTGAAGCAGAATTATTCAATAATTACCAAAAATATCATAAGTAATTTACAAATAGATCAACAGTAATATCAGGTGATGAGAAATTATTTTAGAATTCAAGATGAGACATTTTTGTTACGACAAAGTGTGAATATGATGGAAAAATAATAAAAGATGGATCTGCAGCTGAGCCACATGTTCTGAGTTGGAAAGGATAACATAAAAACTATTCTTTTTTTAAATAAATTATTATTTCAAAAAAACAATTCGAGGACAAACATTTGTTGGTTCTACATATGAAAGATATTACATTGTTGCTACTTCTACAATAACTGGTGAATGTTAGAATAGATGAAATAGAACTAAGAGATACAGACGAAAGATAATCACAATTTCCATTAAAACTGACAGTTAGGATGAGACAACAAATACAAGTCCACAGGAAATAGAAATGCAAAACAATTAATACTAATTTACTCTTTGGCCAGCAAATAAAAGAGTCAGAAACTTTAATAGACAATAGCCTCGAAAAAATCAAGTGGATCACTTCCACATGCAGAGTGATGATTATTTACTGAAGAAGAGGAAGTAAAATAATTAAGAGGTTATTGATAAAAGAATATTTGAAATCAGATTTCTAAGCATATGAAAAAGAGATGGATGAGATAAAAAAGATATTTGACACAAACATATATAACCCAAAAAGTTAAATTACAAAAACTGTTTGAAAGCATTGAAAGATAAAAAGGACACCTAGTTTAACATTTAATAGACTTGGAGCGTAACTTTAGAATCAATATGAAAAGAAAAAACATAAAGTTATAGAAATGTTATCATTTGATGGAAGTCTAATTATATTGTTAAAAGAGAAAGGAGGAAACATTTGCACCATTATATAGATATACGTATAACTATATCAATGGTTGTTCTGTATTTAGTGCTTAACAGTATAACAGATTTATGGTGTTTTTGGGGGGTATTTAAAATGATAATATTGGAGGTAAACGTGTGTCATGTATATTACGAAATGGTATCGATAGTGGAAAGCTTTAACAGAAGCCAAAAGACTAGAATGTGGAACTGTTTCACTCAGCATGAAACCAGAAAATGGGTTGTCGTTTTTAAATTGTTACTATAACAATGATCACATAACAATAGACAATACTCCATTTGAATAAGCAAAGAAGAAAACAGATCAATGGTGAGTTTATTCTGTTAGTTGAAAACTGATAGCTTTGAAACAAATACATTTAAAATAGGTAAAGCAGTCAAAATATCAAAAGGCAAAACAATCTTTGCAAAGGAATGCCTTCTTATTTTTTTACGGAGGAAATGTTTAAAATCAGGCGAAATACTTTTAGATGATCCAGTTGATTAAAAACTGGAAGACTTGTAGTGATATTAAATAGTTGGCATGTTTTACGATAGAGTTATCTCTGCACGAAAACCAGAATGACATCAACAAAGTTAAAAGGATTTAGAAAGAAAAATGGATAAGTGATAAAAGTATGTACTGGTAAAATGAAAAGGATATGATAAATAGTTTAAGAGTTGGGAATCGGCTGAAAATATTGTGCCATTAAACTCAATGAAGGAAGCACAATACACAAATGGCAGTAACTGCTTTAAGTATGTTGTTCATTTTGTCAAAAAGAAATATTGTTTATTTACAAAGTCTTTAGCATCTAGTTATGAAAGATGTTGAAAGTAAAAATTAACGATCAATCAAATCATGCCGAAGTCAATGTGTACCAGATGTACAGTCGAACTAAGATAAACCATATCTGTATCTTACAACCCAATCCGCGAAATACTATTTAAAAAAACATTTTTAGCTAATAAATATCCCGCACACAATGTCAACTGAAATAAATAAATAAATAAATAAAACATCATCAGCACAATTTTGCCATGAAACATTGAGTTCTGCTCCTAATGTTGCCTACAGCACACATTTGAAAAAGCTATTGACAATTACAAATGGCTCAAAAATTTCTATCTGACGTAGAGGAAAAAGTTAATAAATTAACTGCTATTGAAAAGACTTGCAATGAAAGAGCTAACAAAATATCAGGCCTCGAAAACAGATGAGAAGAGGAGAAAGATGTTGGATGGACAGGAATTGTTCACAAAAATTCTAAACTTTACTCATGCACAAAAATTGCATACAGCAATAGAAACAGTAGACTTATAGGGATAAGTACCTAATATTCAACAACAAATACAGCAAATTGAGCAGATGAAAAACTGGCGAGAGAGATGGTTTGGAGATTAAATTGGAGGGGGAAAAAGCCTCATTAGGCTATAAAACATTGCCATCACAGTTGGAACAGTTACAGAGAGATTTTAAGAAGAATGAAATCCAAGAAAATGATGAAGATATTAAAAACCGAACGAACGATTTTAGCACAAGAATTACCGAGTTTACAACAAAATCATTGCCAGCAGAGTTGCAAAAAATAAAATAAAAATAAAAATAAAAAAAAGAGAAAGAAAAAAAAAATTCAAAGAGATTCATGAAAGTACGATTAGATCCATGAAAGCAACTTATGATTTATTTATTGCATGTTTGAGTGCATAGATCAAAACGATAAAAGATGTTACATTTACAGCAAGTTAGATGCTGAGGTTGATCAATCGAAAGAATATGCGCAATAATATTTGATCAAGAAGTGGTCAATAATAACTGTGTGGTACATGGTACTATTGACGAAATAGACAAAGTGATGAAACGGCTGACAAAAATTAATTCATTTGACACAAGACTTAACAATAGAGACAGATAGATTAAAAAATGAAGTTCGTTAAATGACTTATGTTAAGCGGTAGCATTGATAAAGTTAAAACTGAAATAAACCAAAACGTGGAGACATTCAGAACTGAAGTGAAAATGAAAATGGGCTTAGATTGTCTTGCCTTAGGTATTAAAATGGGTGAATTAAGGAATTAAATCGGTAATCAAACAGGCATTTCAGGAGAAAACCAATTTAATACCTTCATGTATATTACTTTACGGTATTCGCTTTGTATCAAGTCAGGAAAACCCAGATAGTTTAAAATAAGTGCGAATTTTACTAATCTTGTTTCAGTTGTTAAAGAGACAACAACAACCTGATTAGTAGCATCTTTTAAATGCAAAGTCATTTAAGGGTTGTTTGACAATTTTGGTTTGAAACCACACCCTAGACATTAGGTATGGATGTCACTCTCCGTCACGTTGTGTTGAAATATAGGTTGTACACAATAGATTTAGTGGAGCAAAATGTCATTTTTTAATAAAAATAATCAGGTTTATATATAAAAAATGGTCAACTTGTACATTGAACCTGTGAGATTTTTTTATTCAGTTTCTTTCATTGATTTTTACACTGGATTAGAAGTAAACAACCAATGCATTTCTTCGTGATTAGACAATAAAAAGATGCTGAACATTATATTTATCGCCAACAGGAAACATGTTCATAATATCTGGAGAGAACAATATTTTAAGAATTGGATTGAAGCACAAAGAAATATATGGTCGTTCAGAATGTGAAATAAAAACTGGCAGCAGTATCATAATTTGTCACTGATTAATACACAACAATGGCTGCAGCAGAATTAATTATTTTAGGTGCAATAGCTAATGGTCTAGCATTTAGAGGTGTTATGTATGATGTTTATATAATATTATAAATATTTTAGGAAATTATAAATGTTTCTTCACTTTAATATTTGCTTAAATCTTAATGTTATCAGGAAAAACATGTTTAACTAGTGTCCTTGAATTAGGTTGTTTTGATCAATATGTTTTCTCAATTTGAAGGTCAAGGTTGATTTTGTTTACAGTAAAAATTCCATTAAGATGACTCATGTTCTAGAACATTCTGTCATGTGACCAATCTTTATATATGCCATGTTTAGTGGACATTTATTCAGTTTTGACATTACCATCAGTCTTGTAAAGAGCTATTGCAGTTGTGAAAATTCATTCCAAATTCTAAGAGAGGAATTATTTTAAATATTCATTGGATTATAACAGTGCTCATAAACTTTTGGATTTTGGATTTTTAATTGACAATTTTAGAATTTATGTGAACTTATTCAGAGATTTTGGAATACTTCATTTTGACTTCAGCACCTCAAGATTTCTAGTACATCAGGACTTTGGAGACCATTAGCACATCTTAACATTCAAGGACACAGCCGTGAATTCGGAACATTCTATATTTAGGACTTGTGATTAGAACAATCATTCTTATTGGATTATTAGGATTTCAAAACACATTACTGTAAGTGACTTTTTGATTTTTCATTTTAATTATCTAGTAATAAATTGCTTGTTGATTTTTACTTGATTTGTTGGTTTCACTTTCTTTCTGTTACATTTTTTTTAGACCATAGAGTCGTAACAGAAATTGGGGGCTTGTCATCTGGGATCTGAATTTCATTAAAGCATATTAGAGATATTAAATTTATCTTTGAAATTCATATTGATTTTGTCTCAGAGAATTTTTTTTGTCTTTGGCAAAGATTTTTAAAAGAGAATTTTTTGTGTGTGAAACCAACAAGCATTTACAATGGCATCTAATGTTCAGAATTTCATTTCAAAACCTACCCAGGAGGGGTTAGAGTGCATGAGAAAGGATGAGTTGCTCGAGCTTGCCAGAAAATACAGTCTATCTGAGGCAAAAGTATCATTGACAAAACAGGAGATAAAGATTATTTTAATTCAGTATTTAGTAGGAAAGGGAATTTTTGAAAATAGTGCTTTAAGTTTGAAGAGAAAGCCTGTATCTGGTTCTGACAGGAAATTAAGGGAATTAGAGTTAAAGAACCAGATTGATTTAGAATTGGCAAAGCTTCAGATTCAGAGAGAGAGAGAGAGAAGGAAGAGAGGCAGATCCAAATGCAGAAGGAAGAGAGGCAGATCCAAATGCAGAAAGAAGAGAGGCAGATCCAAATGCAGAAAGAAGAGAGGCAGATACAGATGGAGAGAGAAAAAGAAGAGAGGCAGTTGGAGAGAGAGAAAGAAGAGAGGCAAATGCAGATGGAGAGAGAGAGAGAGAAAGAAGATAGACAAATACAAATGCAGATGCAGATGCAAAGAGAAGAAAGGGAAATGCAATTTAAATTAAGAGAATTAGAACTGGCAAACAGAGCACACTCCACTCCTTTAAATACAAGTTCAGGTTTTGATGTTACTAGATATATTAGGTTAGTACCCCCTTTTCAGGAAAAAGAAGTAGATAAATACTTTCTTCATTTCGAGAAAATAGCTGAAAACTTGAAATGGCCCAGAGAGCATTGGACTTTGTTATTACAAAGTGTACTAATTGGCAAAGCTCGTGAAGTCTACACTTCACTGCCAGTACAACAAAGCACTGATTATGATGTGGTTAAGGAGTACATCTTGAAAGCTTATGAGTTGGTACCAGACGCATATCGACAAAGGTTTAGGAATTGTAGAAAAGAAACTGGACAAACTCATGTCGAATTTGCAAGGGATAAAGAACAACTATTTAATAGGTGGTGCTCAGCCAAGAAAGTTGATCAAGCTTATGATAACCTCAGACAGCTCGTATTAATTGAAGAGTTCAAGAGGTGCATCCATAGTGATGTTAAAACCTATCTTGACGAGCAGAATGTGGAAACTTTGGAAAATGCTGCTCGTATGGCTGATGATTATTCCTTGACTCACAAAATTTCATTTGGCAATAAGTCGTCCTCTCAGCAGTTTTCTGGTAAAAAACCGTTTCAATCTCATTCGAGTACTTCCAAATTTCACAACAGCACAACTGTTAGGAATCAAACATCTGATAAGACTGATCAGAAATCCTTATCTCTTCCTACGTGCACTTATTGTAAAACGAAAGGGCACGTTATTTCTGATTGCTTCAAGTTGAAAAATAAGCAACAGAGTAAAGACAGAGCTTTTCCAAATGCTCTTATTTCTACGAGGTCAAGGTCACGGTCTTGTATTTGAAAGCAATACATTTGTTGGGTCAAACAAACCCCAGTCTGATTCTATTTTGGAGGCTTATGAACCATTCATGTCAGAAGGTTCTATATCACTTATTGGTGATTCTGCCAAACCTATCCCAATTAAAATATTAAGGGACACTGGAGCTTCTCAGAGTCTTTTATTATCAGGTACTTTGCCTTTGTCTGAGGAGTCTTCTTCAAGTGAAAGTGTTCTTGTTGAGGGAGTTGAGTGCGGCTTTGTAAATGTTCCTCTTCATTGTGTAAATTTGGCATCAGACTTAGTTTCTGGACCTGTGACTGTTGGGGCAGTGACTTCTTTACCCATAGAGGGTGTTCATTTATTACTAGGCAATGACCTAGCTGGAGATAAGGTTGTGGTTAATCCACTTGTAACTGACAAGCCTTGTTTGGATCAGAAAGTTGATCCTGTCGAAACTGAAATCCCTGATTTGTACCCTGCTTGTGCAGTTACTAGAGCTATGGCAAAAAGAGCTCTTGAGAGTGATGTTGATCAGGATATTATTCCTTTAGCTGACACATGTATTGGTCAGTCTTTTGATGAGGTCACTTTTTCCTCAGGTATTGATCAATCAAATGGTATTGATCACAGTGATCCTCTTTTGGCAACTCATTCTCTTTGTCCTACTCAGGGTGACAAACGACAATCTCTTGTCGTTGAACAGGAGCAAGATCCCGAGATATCTTGTTTGTTTCAGAGGGCTATCAGTGAAACTGAAGCCACACAAGTTCCAGTGTGTTACTTTGTGAAAAATGGGGTCCTTATGAGGAAATGGAGACCACCTGATGTACCCGCTGGTGACGAGTGGTCAGTGAGCTATCAAATTGTTGTTCCTAAGTCATATCGACAGGAAATTCTTAATTTAGCCCATGAAACTCCTTTGGCTGGTCATTTAGGAGTCCGTAAGACTTATCACAAGATCTTGAATCATTTTTATTGGCCGAAACTGAAAAGTGATGTTTCTAAATACTGCAGATCTTGTCACACTTGTCAAATGGTAGGAAAACCCAATCAGAAGATACCTAAGGCTCATCTGCAACCTATTCCTGCATTTGATGAACCATTTAGTGGAATAATGGTAGACTGTGTTGGTCCTTTACCTAAAACCAAGTCAGGCAACCAATACTTGTTGACCATCATGTGTACATCTACAAGATTTCCAGAGGCAATTCCTCTGAGAAATATAAAAACTAAAACTATTGTGAAAGCTTTGGTGAAGTTTTTTACACTTGTTGGCCTTCCCAAATCTGTCCAGTCGGATCAAGGGTCAAATTTTATGTCTGGAATTTTCCAACAAGTTATGCATGAATTAGGCATCCAACAGTTTAAATCTTCTGCCTATCACCCTGAAAGTCAAGGTGCTTTGGAAAGATTTCATCAAACTTTGAAGAATATGATTCGATCCTATTGCTTTGATACAGAAAAGGATTGGGATGAGGGTGTTCATTTGTTGTTGTTTGCTGTTAGGGAATCAGTTCAAGAGTCGTTGGGTTTTAGTCCCTTTGAACTAGTTTTTGGTCATACTGTCCGTGAACCATTGAAATTATTGAAAGAGAAACTTCTTTCAAATGAAGACTCAAAAATTAATCTTCTTGATTATGTTTCTGATTTCAAATACAAGTTGTCAAAGGTCTGTGAAGTAGCAAGAACTAATCTTCACACTACTCAGTCAAAAATGAAATTAAGGTATGACAGAAATTCACAGGAAAGGAGTTTTAAACCTGGTGACAAAGTTCTGGCTCTCTTTCCCATACCTCGGAATCCTCTTCAGGCTAAATTTTATGGTCCTTATACCGTTGAAAAGAAAGTAAATGACTTAAATTATATCATTAACACTCCTGGGAGACGGAAACAGAAACAACTTTGTCATATAAATATGTTAAAGGAATATTTTGACAGAGATAGCTCAGCTAATTATTCAGTTAATTTAGTTGTACCTGTCCCACACAGTGAAGATATCAACGATGGAAAACAATCAGACTATAGTGACTCTGGTATAACCAATCTTCGGAATTCAGAAATATTGAACAACCTAGACCAGAAACTTTCACATCTACAACAACAGGAAAGAAATGAACTAAAACAGCTATTACATGACTATGAGCACTTGTTTCCTGATGTTCCTACACGAACAAGTAAAATTTATCATGACGTTGACATTGTAGATTCTGCGCCTGTGAAACAGCATCCTTATAGGATGAATCCTCTCAAACAGAACTATCTGAAGAAAGAAATTCAGTATCTACTGGAGAATGATTTCATAGAACCAAGTAAAAGTAACTGGAGTTCACCATGTATTCTTGTTCCCAAGCCAGATAATACATTCCGTATGTGTACTGACTATAGAAAAGTCAACAGTGTCACCAAAACTGATTCATTTCCAATCCCAAGAATGGACGATTGCATTGATAAAATTGGAAATGCGGAATATGTTACCAAGTTTGACCTTTTAAAAGGATTCTGGCAAATTCCACTGACGGAAAGGGCAAAAGAAATTTCAGCATTTGTAACTCCAGATGGACTTTATCAATATAAAGTCATGCCGTTTGGAATGAAAAATTCGCCTGCAACGTTTCAACGTCTGATGAACATAATAACATTTGGTCTTGATAATTGTGACGCTTATATCGATGACGTCATTATCTACAACAACACCTGGGAAGATCATTTGGAAACCATTCGAAAATTCTTCGATCGACTCAGCGATGCAAATCTGACAATTAATTTGAGCAAAAGTGAGTTTTGCCATGCTTGTGTCACATTTTTAGGACATATTGTGGGACAAGGTCAAGTTAAACCTATAGAAGCTAAGGTCAAAGCTATCTCTGAATTTCAAGTTCCAATTTGTAAAAAGCAACTGATGCGATTTCTAGGTATGGCTGGATATTATCGGAAATTTTGTTCCAATTTTTCCAAAATTGCTGAACCTTTGACAAGTTTATTGAGTAAGAAAACCAAATTTCATTGGTCTGACAAGTGTCAGGAATCTTTTGACAAGTTAAAGGCCATGCTTAAGAATGCACCAGTTCTTTCTGCACCAAATTTTAGCCAATCATTTAAATTATCTGTTGATGCAAGTGATGTAGGGGTTGGTGGAGTATTGATTCAGGAAGACAAAAGTTTTGTGGATAACCCTGTGTGTTATTTTTCTAAAAAACTAAACAAGCACCAGAAAAATTATTCCACAATTGAGAAGGAATGTTTGGCTTTGATATTGACTTTACAGCATTTTGAAGTGTATGTTACCTCAGCTCTTTCTCCAATTATTGTGTACAGTGATCACAATCCCCTTACTTTCATCAACAAAATGAAAGATAAAAATCGGAGATTGTTGAGATGGAGTTTGATATTGCAGGAATATAACATTGACATCAAACACATCAGGGGAAAAGACAATGTGATTGCAGATGCACTCTCACGTGCCTAGAAATGTAATATTGCTTGATGTAATTAAGTCCAGTATCATAAAACATGTTCTTATGTAATTTTGGTTATGATAGTATTAGATGTATATTCAAAAGAAAGCTTTATTATATAAATCTTTCTTTTTCTTTATGAGGGGAGGTGTTATGTATGATGTTTATATAATATTATAAATATTTTAGGAAATTATAAATGTTTCTTCACTTTAATATTTGCTTAAATCTTAATGTTATCAGGAAAAACATGTTTAACTAGTGTCCTTGAATTAGGTTGTTTTGATCAAGATGTTTTCTCAATTTGAAGGTCAAGGTTGATTTTGTTTACAGTAAAAATTCCATTAAGATGACTCATGTTCTAGAACATTCTGTCATGTGACCAATCTTTATATATGCCATGTTTAGTGGACATTTATTCAGTTTTGACATTACCATCAGTCTTGTAAAGAGCTATTGCAGTTGTGAAAATTCATTCCAAATTCTAAGAGAGGAATTATTTTAAATATTCATTGGATTATAACAGTGCTCATAAACTTTTGGATTTTGGATTTTTAATTGACAATTTTAGAATTTATGTGAACTTATTCAGAGATTTTGGAATACTTCATTTTGACTTCAGCACCTCAAGATTTCTAGTACATCAGGACTTTGGAGACCATTAGCACATCTTAACATTCAAGGACACAGCCGTGAATTCGGAACATTCTATATTTAGGACTTGTGATTAGAACAATCATTCTTATTGGATTATTAGGATTTCAAAACACATTACTGTAAGTGACTTTTTGATTTTTCATTTTAATTATCTAGTAATAAATTGCTTGTTGATTTTTACTTGATTTGTTGGTTTCACTTTCTTTCTGTTACATTTTTTTTAGACCATAGAGTCGTAACAGAGGAAACATATATATGTTCGAATTATTGGATCCTAATGGATCTGATAGAGGAAAAATTAGATATGAAATTTTAATAGAAGAGTTACAGATAAAACTGCGGAGTCAGTGACCACAGATCAAAGGCGCTTGAGTACTTCAATCAAATGATTGAGAGAAGAAGGTTTAGAGACACAAACATTAAACAACATAGATGATGCTTTTACTCTACGTGTATCAACTCACCCAGAAAATAATTTAAAACCTGAAAACTCGAGACAGCCAGAAGTGAATGATTTTTTTTATCAACATTCTAAAGATTAAGTACAAAAACAATACTTTTTTCCCCCACGGCACTTATGATGGGTGTTAATGTGTATGTTGCTGACAAGATTTTGTAGGTAACAAATAGTGACGATATCAATGTACAGTAAATACAGAACTCCTAACAAGCAGGAGAAGATTCTGCAAGGAGTTAGATATCTCAGTCCAATACATTATTGTATCACATAAACACTAAACAGCTCTAAACCAGAACAAACTTTACAGATAGCAGTTTGAAAGCTAAGTCCAAATATATTGCTTGTGTCATGTAGTTTCGTCTTGTCGTTCGGTATAAAGGTAAAAGGAGATTCTAACAACACTGTGGTAAAAATCTGTGTAGAAATCTTGTGAAAAATATTACAATATCCTATGAAAATGATCATCGTTCTAAGTTGAATGATTACAGCATCTTCATGACATACAAAGATTTGTGATTGCCTGTTTAGGTTAGGGCGAATAGGAGTGAACAAAGCATAGATATGATACATTTAGAAAGTTACACTCAGTGTCAGGTAATATGGCAAATACTGGCCCTAAAGTTATACAGTATTTGTGTACGGAAAGAAATTTCGAATACCACATGACTTCTAGACACTAACATATCATTCTGTGCCCTTGCGATCTTAATTAGGATTTCAGATTCAACATTACACTTCGATAAATAAAAAATATATAAATGCAATTGCTTTCTTTCTTTTACGACTATATAACGAGAGAAAAAAAAATCATCGACATAGCATTCAATACAAATTTAACAAACCTTACGTTTGATTCTTCCAAGAATGGCCTCAAATGGTGTATTGATACTGTGTGAAAGAAAGCGGTGAAAGTGAGAACAAAATAAAACAAAACAAAAACCAACAATTCAGCAACAGAAAGAAATCTTTGTGACTATAGAAGGCCTTCCATATTTGGTTTAATCCCAGGGTTTTAAATTTTAGCAACCTTTTCCAGAAGCAACAACGTAATTATTTGATGAACAGCAAAATCACATATACATTATTCACGTAAGTGTTAAACATTTTACACGGATAACCACTGCATTTGGGCTGTTTTGATAAGTACATGCAATAGTACATTGCATGGTAGTTGTCTTATGTTAGCGAACGTTGAAAACGGTATCTACTTTCAAATCAAGAGAAATAAAAATGTAGATGGTCACAAAATGTATATTTACTTTGTATCGGATGGTACTAAGAAAATGTTCAATATCTTTTTCTACTTTTCATTATTTTTGACTTGTGAAAAATTTTAAATTATTTTCAAATATGTAAAAAGATAATATATTCAAGTTTGGCATAAATTGTACAAAAGACCTAAGCCTTGTTTCCGGGTGCTTGATCCTGCTGATTATTTTACTTCTCTAGTAATTCAAGAAACACTTTTCATCCTCTTCGACGCTTTTTACTTCTCTCACCCAGTCACTGTTGTCACCAGCCCGAAGGGGGATTCACATTACCTTTTAAATCCCCGTGACCAATGAGCGCATAACTAGCCTAGACATTACCTTTTGACTGCTTTCAGATTTTCGCTAATCCGAGCATTGGAAACTGACAGATGGCCACCTTACAGTTTGTTTTAAATATTCTACACAAGAACATTAAACGGAAAAAATATAGATTGCTCGTCTTTACTCAATATATATATTCAATACGCATACTATTATTCTTCTCTATGCCATATGATAGATAACATTTATATCGTATTTTCTTTCCATGAGTCATTGTATTCTGTGTATTTAGCATTCAGTAAATTGAAACAACATTGATTCAATTTTTAAAAAAAAATTTTACAGGCAATATAAGAGCCTTTGTACTGACCAATTTTAATATTGGCAGGGAAAATTGAAATAAAGGATGAAGGTCTTGGATAGAAATTACACAGAAATTATAAGATCAAAGGGGCATCCTATGTTAAACAGGGTAAAAAGATTACAGGGTCTAACGAGAAATTAACATTAAGCCTTCATGTTGAAATGTATAGGGATAAGAGGTACTGCATTATAGGATATAGGTTTCACATGATGAGTCTGTCTGGTTAGAAATGGTAGCAATGCAATACGTTGTGTCTAGTTTGGTGGGAAATGAAATAGGTTCGATTTGTGTGGCCTTTAACGGAAATTTATGCAGTGCACTCACTAAAAAAAATGCGACGTAAGTTTACAAAAAGCATCGTGCTAGCTTTACTCTCGGCCAGTTGTATTTTTACAGAAGGTTGGCAAATGTTTTCATTCATTAGTTTTGATACAAATTTAGGAAAAGCCATCGTA